>CATIWO010306813.1:0-13792 GCA_949673435.1 Macaranga tanarius
TCAATTGTTCAGCAGGAAGATAAAAGTAAAATCTTAAATTGTCTTTAGGATATCCAACAAACCTTCCTTTTATCAATTTCACATCCAACTTTTCCAATTTTAGCCTTTTGATAAAAGCCGGACATCCCCAAATCTTAACATACTTAAGACTCGGTCTTTTACCATTCCATATCTCATATGGTGTAGTAGAAATGGATTTGGATGGAACCTGATTAAGGATATATAAGGCAGTCTGGAGTGCAAAACCCCACAGTAATATGGGAAGATCTGTGTAGCTCATCATAGACCGTACCATATCCAATAAAGTACAATTTCTCCTTTCCGATACACCATTTAATTATGGTGTTCTAGGAGGTGTAAGTTATGATGCAATGCCATATTATTTAAGAAAATGAATAAACTCAGTACTTAAGTATTCACCTCCTCGATCCAATTGAAGAATCATAATACTTTTCCTAGTTTGGTTCTCTACTTGGGCTTTGAATTCCTTGAACTTTCAAAGGATTCACTTTTATGTTTCATAAGAAATAAGTGCCCATTCCTTAATAGATCATCGATAAAGGTAATAAATAGAAGAACCCTCCTCTCGCCATTTCACTAAATGGCCCACATACATCACTATGTATGATCCCTAACAATTCTTTAGCTTTTGCCATTTGTCTCAAAAATGGTGATCTTGTCATCTTGCCTTGAAGACAAGCCTCACAAGTTGAATTGGATGTGGATTCAAGATTACTCAAGATTCCTATCCTTTCCAACTTCATGATCCTATCCTCAGCAATGTGACATAATCTCAAATGCCAAAGGTGTTTGGAGTTAGAGGCATTTTCTATTAACATTGCATTTTCATTACTCACATTTATTTGAGGTACATTGTCATTAGATATATTATCAACATAATATAAGCCTTGAATTAAATAACCCATGCCAACCATTTCATTTCGAAAATATATGTTACAAACATTATTTTTAAAATGAAATTCATAATTCTTTCTAGTCAAACTAGATACAGAAATTATGTTCTTATAAGCATTAAGTACATATAATACACTATCTAATAACAAAACATGTTCATAAAGATCAATAGAAGTTGATCCTATAGCTTTGGCAGCAACACTTGCTCCATTCCCAAGCTTTAAGGTCACTTCCTCAGGCCTCAACCTTCTCTCATTTTCTAGATCCTGCAAGGATAAAGAAATATGAGAACTAGCACCGATATCCAATACTCATGCTTTAGATGAGTTGTTAGAATATTTAGAAGCAAATAACTTAGAGAAAGTCTCACCTTCCCCTTGCTTGCCCTTTCCCTTTATCTTATAAGACTCCAGGAGCTTAGGACAGTTCCTTTTCCAATGTTCTTCACCTTAGCAGTAGAAACACTTTCCCTTGCCTTGGTCTTCCCTCACTATTGCCTTACCCTTATTCTTAGCCACACCACCCGTAGGCTTGACAACACTTGTCTTGCCTTTCTTTTTCTTCTTATTGCCTTTTTTTAGTCCCACTAGAAGAAGCAACAAGAGCCACTTCCTTTTCCTTATTACCTTGGATAGCCTTTTGGGCCGTCGTAAGCATATTCAAAAGCTCCGCAAGCGTACACTCTATCTTGTTCATATGGAAATTCGCAATAGTTTGCCCAAAAGAATCAGGAAGTGATGGAAGGATCAAATCCAACTGGAGATGGAAGTCCATTAAAAAATCTAGACTCTCTAGTTCCTCCATAGCTCTAATCATAAAGTTAATATGGACCGCTACATCCTCACCCTCCTTTATCTTAGCATGAAAGAGCCACTTCGATATCTCATATATAGCGGTCCTACTTTGCTCACCAAACAACTCTTGAAGGTGAAGTAGGATGTCTTTCACATATGTGTACTTCTCATATTGCCAATAAATATCGGTGCTTATAGAAGCCCACATGATGCATCGTGCTTGCAAATCATCGTCTTTCCATTTTTCTAAAGTGTCACGCTCCTCTTGGGAGACATTTACAGGAAGTGGTTCGGGTGGACTTTGAGTCAATACATAAAGTATTTTCTTGGAAGCTAAAATAACTTTTAGATTCTGTAGTCAATCGATAAAGTTAGGGCCCGTGAGCTTATGTTGGTCAAGTATGATGGAAAGTAGGTTTAAAGATCTCATATTATCAAATTATCTGCAAAGGTAACAAGATTAATTAGTAAAATGACATTGTAATATAACCATTAGATTTGGTCTTTAATCGTCATGGCCTCCCACTAACTTGGTGAATCCTACACTTCCAAGTAGGAAATAGAAATCCCTTATCAGATGGATTTCTAGTGGGTAATGGAGTTCTCAATGAGTCACTCACTATCCCTCAGGTGCACATTGCCATTCTTGGAATATTAGTTTTCATTAAGTGGTAACTCTTACCATCACATCTCATGTGATATTCCATCAATCTGACTCCTAATGTTACAGGCCTCAGGTACACATTACCATTCTTAGCCTTTGGCATTAGTTAGGTCCACACCATTGGATCAGTGAAATGTATGGATTTGAACACTACAAACCTCAGGTGCTCCTAATTGCCATTCTTGGCCTATAGTGTATCCATACACTCATAACATCTCATGCTTAACAATAACACTACATGAACTCTTCGAACTTACATACACCCCTATATGTCCATAGCTGATGCACATAATCCTAAAATCCATGCAAGTTATTGCTCCAATAGAGAGCCAAGGCCTAAAATTCATTTGGAAGATTTTTGGGTCCTTATTGAGGTTTCAGTTTGGACATTATCCAATTTACATATCCAATATATAAATTCCATGGCATCCATTCACATACATTTATCCCATAAAGCATGTAAAGCATGCTATAACAAATATATCCAATATATACATAGAACATGCATAATGGATGCACAAATTAGGATTGATCATGGATTTTCCTCATGCCTATTCTAACTCTTATAATACATAAAGGATCTTTGCTTCATCTCTATGGCATTGCCCAACTTAAACTCTTTAATCCTCTATGTCATAACTCTTGTGATGAATGAATTATAATGACCCCTTGGCATACCAAGGAAAATGATTTACATCTTAATCTATATAACTAACACTTAATTACATTTAAATAATAAAATTAATTATTAAAAGTCAAGATGCAAACTAATCCATGATCATTCCTACCATAAATGACAAACATTTACAAGTTAGGCATCATCCAAGATGCATCTGCATGCTTAAAGCACAAAACGGGAGCATTTTCAACACTTTGAAAATTTAGGGCAAAGCTGAACACGCCCTAGGACATGGCCATGTCCTAGCCCATATTCCTCTCTGCCATTTTTAGATCATTTACACATGGCTCGGGACATGGGCGTGTCCCTGGCCGTGTGCACCATCCTGAGTGCTAAAAATATGCATTTTTCATGTTGCAACTCTTACAACAAAGCCCACAACTATTACAACCAATCAAATACTGAATTACAATATTTGTAATTCATATTTTAGCATATGTAAAGTGCAAAAAGAGGCTCTAATACCACTAAAAGGTGGCCGCTTTCAGTGGAGGGCCCATTCACAACACTTGCGATGACACCCACTTTTGCCTCAGAGATGGTTTTATGTGGCACCTCTCGGAACTCCATAACCTTATGCTCAGGTCATGTTGGGGCAAGAGCCATGCTTCATTACATATCACATGTGAGAACCCCGGATCATGAGAAAGGATAGGTAGGAGCAACCCAGAGCCTCTAACTATGCTCTGATACCACTGAAAGGAATGGGGTTATGGAACAGATATGTAGCGGAAACATGTGCCTAAAGGGGGTGAAATTTCAAAAATTTCATTGCATAACTCTTCATTATATGAAGAATTCCAATCCACAAGATCCAATTTGTAATTAACACATAGCTAAAACAAAACACACAAGCATGTAAACACAACAACCAAGGAGTTTAAGTTTGAAGAAACTCACAAACTACTTATGTTTGAAGAAGACCACAATAGTATCTTCAAGCCTTTATATTAATGATTCAACTCTTGAATCACATGCTCTAGCCACCCAAGTATATGGCCTTGATGAGTATGAAATATGCATGTGATTAGCATTTCATTTTATTGCATATTTAGTTTAGAATTGCATTGATTAGTTAGTTTTTAGTTAATTTAGTTAGTTTTGTTATTTTGTTTTAGTTTAAGTAATTTTTGTGTTAAATAAGTAATTTTTGTTTGGGTTGTGGTTATAGGATACAATTGAGAAAAGATAGAGATAAGGCTCGAAGATAAGGATAAGATTGAAGCTTAAAGTTGGAAGGCATTCTCGCAGCAGGGCACATGGCCGTGCGCTTTCCCATATGCAAGTGGCATGGCCATGCGCTTGCCCATGCCTGAAAGGAGGAAGACACAGTCATCAGAGCACACACCCATGCACATGGCCATGCCTGATTTCTGTATTTCAGAGTTATTTTGATGTATGGGCATGTCCAATTGATGCATATCCGTGTATGATGATGTGGCATCTAGCAACCAATGGATTTTAAGCTATAATTTGGATAGATAGAAGATCATCTTTTATCCTTATGTTTAGATAAGAGTTTGGGAGAGTTTAAATGATCTTTTTCATTAGGAAATTAGGTTATATATATATATAACTATTTATTCTCAATTGAGAGGAGGGAGTTTTTAGTTTTAGTTTTAGTTCTCTGCTCTCTTATTTCCTCTAGAATACATTTTCATTATATGTTGCTTAGTAGAGGTGATACTTGGCTTGAAGTTAGAAGAGCAAAGCTTTCCTACAACATTTTGGAAGGGAGGTTTACCTTGTATCAACTCTTTCAATTATTAATCATGTTTGTAATTATTTTTATTTCTTTTTCTTTTTCTTTTCTCTTTAACATGAGTAACTAGATCTTTTCTAGGGTTCTTATTCTAATTTGACCATGTGCTTATTGTGATTATGTTAGGTTGCTAGATTTAATTCATTGGTTGTTGTTGAACTCAATGTCATTTTAGGACTGATCAACCTAGAATTGAATTAACACTATGGGTTTAATCGAGAGATAGGTTCTGTAGGAAATGACAATGACCTATTGATTGCTTAATTAGTTGAGAGACAGTTAAGTGGATGAATATTAATTAAAGGTTGTGTATTAAAATTAGTTTTAAAAGGCATTAGGTTGGTGAGAGCCGGTTAACTTAGTGTTGATTAATTCTGATTTAATCATAGGTTTATCTGAGAGGAAGATCTATGGTTTCTAAGATC
Source organism: Macaranga tanarius (assembly GCA_949673435.1). Taxonomy (NCBI): domain Eukaryota; kingdom Viridiplantae; phylum Streptophyta; class Magnoliopsida; order Malpighiales; family Euphorbiaceae; genus Macaranga; species Macaranga tanarius. The sequence continues at coordinate 5,240 of CATIWO010306813.1, forward strand.
CATTTAAAATGAATTAAAACTAGTGTAGACCTAGGTGTGTAATCAATTCTTTGAAATGGTCAATTAAGAATAAGGAACCCTAGTTATTAAAATTGCATTTGAATTGTGTTTTCTTTTATCTTTCTTAATTTAGTTTCTTTGAGATTCCAAATTCTATTTTGTTGTCTAAATAAGTAAGCAGTGTGAGTATTACAGTATTCAATCACCAATCTCTGAGGGACGATATCTTTATTTACTACTTGATACGATTCTGTACGCTTGCGGATTAGTACACATCACTCATACTCACTAATATAATACACATTTGTGTATCTTCCATTTCTCAATTCAATATATAGGCAATGCCAAATCCACCTAGCTCATAACTCATATTCACACGCAATTCTGCCCGGCTCATATCTCACATTCACACACAATCTGTCCGGCTCATTTCTCACACTTATATACAGGATTTCGACGTCACTAACACAACATTATAAAGGCACAACCCATTCATATCCATTACTAATCACCATGTTACTTCCATCAAGTAACATGCATCATACCAAATTCATATCACATTAATAATAATGTTCATAACTCAAAGGTAGTACTAATTACCATCACCAAATACATAAGCATAAATACATATATCCAAAAAGGAGAATTCATGGTATGAATATATTAGTAACTACTTACTCAAAAAGCTTCCCAACTTAGAGTGCAACGACTCCTCTAGTGGGCTCTGCTTTCACCGGCTTTCGGCTCTCCTATAATTTATTCATATTCAACATTATGATATATATATATATCCCATCCATCAAATATATGTACTCAATTATATATATAAACAATCCCCTAAATCTCTTAATATCACTTTATAACCAAAATACAAGAAAACTCACCACCAACCTATATACACTGTTATTAACATGTTTTATGCATGATGTTCATGATTCTTCCAAGAATCACACACACATCCAAAAATCACCAAATTTACACCAACCCTACATACATGAGTCTATTTTCAATCTCAATTAAAATAATCCATTTATTATATGTAGGAAATTAATTATAGTAATTGTAGCTATATTAGGTCACACAATATGACAGAGTGAGCAATATAATGTGTAGTCCATTTTGACCATCTTAACAATATTTTTAGCTCCAACACAAAACTTGAAAGTTATAGAAGACTCTCTGAAGTTTCCCTAAAATTAAATAAAACTAAATTTAGAGCTCTATAGCTTAAGTTATAGCAAAAAAAAATGAGGTTAAAATTTCAGCAAAAACAGAGTACTAATTTAACCCATACAAACTCAATCACAACTTAATCAAAAACATAAATTACTTACCAAAAGATGTTCTTGAACTATGAAGGTTGTCAATTACAGCCTAAACTCCAAATTCCACAACCTAATCCTCTCTCTCTCTCCACAAAATCCCTAGTTTCTTTAGAAAGGAATTGAATGTAACTCTCACCCTTCTTTAACAACTCACCCATGTAATTAATGCAAGCCCATGTTGAAGGAGAAGAAGATATGGAAAAAATTTATGATATTTATTACTAAATATTCATCTAACTCCTTAATGAAATGCCACTCTTTCCATCTAGTATAACACCTGATCCTTTAGCACACGTGTATGTGACGTGTGCATTACCTTCTATGCATATAGATAGTTGCTTTCAATTAAGTAAGATGGTGTTAGAATTATAGAAAAGGACTAGATTATAAGGATAGTAGGGACTTGATTGAAGTAATTATAAGTTTAAGGACTAGTTAGGAAGAGTATCATTTCATTAAAGATCTAGATGGATATTTGGTGATAAATATCATAAATATTGGCTTTATTTTTTCTTTAATGTGGCTTTGTATGTAATGCATGGGTGAGTTATTGTAGAAGAGAAGAGAGTGCACAAAAATTTACCTTCCAAGAAGCTAGGGATTTGGCAGAGAGAGAGAGAGAGTAGATTTGGCTGAGAAATTGAGAGTTTATATTATAGATATCAACCTCCATAGTTCAAGAACATCTTTTAGTAAGTTAATTATGTTTTTGATTAAGTTGGGATAGGGTTTTTGATAGTAATTTCCGTACTCTATTTTTACTAAATTTTCAACCTCTATATTTTAGCTATATCTGGAGTTATAAAGCTCTAAATTGAGCATAGTTAAACTCTCTAGAAACTTTAGAGAGTCCTTTACAAGTTTTATGTTTTGAGTTTTTACTGAATTCATTGATAACTGGTTCAAATAGGGCCAAACATTATATTGCTCACCTTAATGCTCTGTTTTGGCTGAATAGATTCTAAAATCTATAATTAATTCCATACTTATCTAAATTGAGTGATTCTAATTGAAATTTGAAGTAGACTCAAAACCCTAGTTTCAGTATAAATTTAGGGGTTTTTGGATTAGTGTGTGTATCTTTAGGTTAATTTGAGTTAGGAGCATTTAGTTGCACTTTATGATATTTGAAGTGAATTGCTATACTTGAGTGTTAAATTGGTATATAATTAGGTGTAGAAAGTGGAAGAGGTGGAGAAGGCCCTACTCAATAAGGAGGAGCTTTGCTTGTGAAGGAATTGAAGCTTTTGGTAAGTAATTATTAATATAATGCTTACTTATATTAATTCTCTTGTAACTATAATTATTCAATTATGTTTGATTATGAATGCCATTCATTATGGCAAGAATGAGTTATATAAATATAAAATGTGTATGGTGAACTATGCATGATGGCACTTAAGTTGTGCAAGCCGCATGATGTGGTAAGAGATGTGATTTTACCATGTTGATGGAAATGAAATGATGATTGAATTGTGATGGTAAAATGAAATAAGCTTATTAGTTGTGAGGTATAAATTAACATATGCATATTGTGAGGTATGTGAAGAAAATGTGTGTGTATGGAGATTAAGCTTTACGGCCTGAGACTGAGCTGGGTAGAGAGTCTCAAGTGTGGCCATTCATATGGTTTTATAAATATATACACATGAGATCTAAGACTGAGCTGGGCAGAGAGTCTTAGGAATGGCCACTTGTGTATGAAATACATGAAAAAGGAAAAGTGAGCTTTGAGTGAAACGTGTGTGACGTGTGTTGAGATCTCCGGCCGGATAACTAATAAGCATAAACATACATCCATTGCATTATGATTGTATATATTGTTAAATGTGGATTGTGAATGTGAACTGCTTGAAATGATGTGTTATGGTGTAATTGAGACACCCAAGTTGAGTTTTAAAGTAGTTAGTATTGCTGGTATGGTATTGGAATTGTAAATGCTTTTGAATTATATTTGAATGTTTTATAGATTCTGAAAATAGGCTGAGACACGGGCATGTCCCAAACTATATGTTGAGACACGGACGTGTCTCGAGCTGTGTGTGAGGGCACGGTTTGTTTTAAGTTAGAATATGGCCATGTGTCGTATGTGAATTTTAGCCTGAGAGCTACACGGGTGAGTACACAGACATGTTTAAAGCTGTGTACCAGATTATGAATTTGAGCATTTTGGACCGAGAGCAACATGGCTCGGTACACGGGCATGTACATGGTCGTGTATGAAATTATAGAAATATGTATTTTTGACCGAGAGCCACATGGGTGTGTTTATGACCGTGTATAATTTCTAATGTATGTGAGTTTTGGACCGAGAGCTACATAGTCTAGTACACGGGCGTGTACATGGCCATATATTAATTTATGGACCGAGAGCTACACGGGTGTGTTCAAAGCCATGTGTGAGCGTGTATTTGGAACTGAGGCGAACACAGGTTGGAACACGGGTGTGTTCTAGACTAGACAGTGTAGTCCACTCCCAACTGTTTTTGTTATTTTTCACTATTTACTTCTTGAGAAGAATTATATGTATACTTATATTAGCAATTGTTTATTGAGTCGCAGGCTCATTCCTTTGCAATTTGTGGTTTTCAGGATTCTGAAAGTTAACCTAGCTTGAAAAACTTGTTTTGGTAGAAAGCTTGAATCGTGGTCAGTCGTGAGCTCAGGTGGGATAACAGTGTGCTTGATTATTGACATCTTCATCCATATGAGCATATATATTTTGGGCATTTTAGGAATTTTATAATAAGTTTATGTTTATTTTTAAATATTTTATGTAAAGCTTATGTACATTGTATAAACTAGTACTTTTAATATATAAAGTATCTTTTCAAAAAAAAAATTCTTATTCATGATATTAGTTTTAATTGTGGACATTATGGGAATAGATATATGTGGCCTTGGAGGGTACTACATTAAGTGGTATCAGAGCGGGAATTAGATTCCCTTGGGACATAATACTTGAGTGCATTCATAATATCTCATACATAAGTTTTAGAAATTATATAGTTGATGTGCGTTGCATATTTTAGGATGGATGAACATCAAGCACTTCGAGTTGACCTTGAAAAGTCGTCAGAGTCAGTTCATGGCTATGAACAAGCTTAACCTCAATCCCAAGTTCCTCTTGATGCATATCCTTTTATGCAGGAGTTTTTTCAAATAATGAGAAATATAGGTCAACCACTGGTAGGGAGTGTGGTAGATGAGACCTACGAAAAGATTAGAAAGCAAGGTGCTAAAGCCTTTGCGGGTACTACTGACCTTGTAGTTGCTGAAGAATGGCTACGAAGCACTGAGAGAATCCTTAATAGGTTTGAATACACCACTAAAAAGAAGGTTAGCTATGTTGCATCCCTATTTGAGCAAGATGCTCTAGATTGGTATGAGATGGTACCGGGAAGCAAGAATGTGCCGATGACGTTGACTTGGAAATTTTTTTTGAAAGAATTTACTGAGAAATACACATCGAAAGTGTACCGGGATAGAAAAAAGATGAAGTTTCTTAAATTGCAATAAAATAACCTATCAGTGGCCGACTATAAAGTACAGTTTGTGAGGTTATCAAAGTATGCTATGGAAAAAGTCGCCATTGATGAATTGAAGAGAAATAAGTTTAAACGGGGATTGAACTTAGACATCCGGGAGAAAATGACAATTAAACCCCCTACTTATAGAGAGGTGTTGGGGACTTCCTTGAGAGCTGAAGAGATGATTATTGAAAGGAATGAGGTTGAAGCTAAGAAGAAGAGGACCACTGGCTCATTTTCGACTCCAACTAGAGCTAGTGGAAGTTTATCTTTTTGAGGCCTTAGTTTTCAAAAAGGGCAATTTCAAAGGAAGAAACATGAGCCGATCCAACCAATCAAGAAGATGATCTTTTGGTCAAGGTTTTGGAAGATTTGATGGCCGAAGGGGGCAAGGTAGATCAATAAGTGGTGCATCAACTCCGATATGCAACAGATGTGGGAGATTCCACTCAGAAGAGTGTTGGAATGCTAGACCAGGTGCATGTTTTAATTGTAGTCAGTATGGCCATTTTGTTAGAGATTGTCTGGCAAAGAAAAGCGGAGAAGGATCCTAGATGACTGTCCAAAGCAGTGCCGGAGAGAATATATCTATTGCTAGTCGAGGAAGAGGCCAAGGTGGTAAAGGAGTTGGAGCTGGCACTTCGAGCCAAGCAGGATCCGCTGATCCATCTCAAGGCCAAGCACGGGTCTACACCATCACTAGGCAAGAAGCTCCTGGTGCTCCAGATGTGGTCACTGGTATATTCTCTATCCTTGACCATAATGCATTTATTTTAATATATCTAGGATTTACTTGCTCATTTGTGTCGCACGAGTTTGCATTGAGGGTGAATGGAAAGATTGAACCCTTAGAACAGAGTTTATGTGTTTCTATGCCTGCTAAGGGTATTGTAGTAGTGAATTCTATATTAAGGGCATATCCAACATTAGTAGATGGAGAGATTTTATATGCAGACTTGATGATTATTAAACTAGATAAATTTGATGTCATTTTAGGCATGGATTGGTTAACTAAACACCATGCCATTATGGATTGTTATACTAAGGAGGTCGTAATAGATCTAGTAGGGAAAAAGATAATATTAATGGGAGAGAGAAAGGTTGTGCCTTCTTATTTAATTTTAGCGGTGAAAACATTTCAATTGATTAGAGATGGGTATGAGCCGTATTTAGCTAATATTGTTGACACCACTAAAGTTAGTCCAGGAGTAAAAGAGATACCGATAGTTAGAGATTATCCTGATGTATTTTTAGATGAATTGTCAGGATTACCTCCATACAGAGAAGTAGATTTTGAGATTGAGACTGTTCCGGGAGTGGCACCGATATTAATTGCTCCGTATAGAATGGCACCAACAGAGTTAAAAGAGTTGAAGAAATAACTAGAAGAGTTGTTAGAGAAGAGGTTTATCAGACTAAGCATATCACCTTGGGGAGCTCCAATTTTATTTATTAAGAAGAAGGATAGAAGTATGCGATTGTGTATTGACTATCGGTAATTAAACAGAGTCACGGTAAAGAACAAGTATCCATTGCCGAGAATTGATGATCTACTCGATCAATTAAAAGATGCTACAATATTTTCAAAGGTAGATTTGAGATTAGGATATTGGCAACTCGGGTGCCCAAAACTTCAATTTTTAAGACCGTATTTCGAACTAGATATGGACACTATGAATTTTTGGTTTAATGAATATACCGGCTGCATTCATGTCATTAATGAATAAAACTTTTTAGCAATATCTAGATCAGTTTGTGATTGCCTTCATCGACGACATTCTCATTTATTCTTCAAGCAAGGAATTACATAAACAGCATCTTCGAACAGCTTTGCAGATATTGAGAGAGTAACAATTGTATGCTAAATTTAGCAAATGTGAGTTTTGGATGGAAGAAATTGCATTTCTTGGGCATATTGTCTCGAAAGAGGGAGTGAAACCCAATCCATCAAAGATTAAGGCTATTATAGAGTGGGAAGCACCTAGAAACATGACGGAGATTCGAAGATTTTTGGGTTTAGCTGAGTATTACCATATATTTGTACAAGATTTTTCTATTATTACAAGGCCTTTGACAAATATACTGAAGAAGAATGTGCAATTCCGGTGGACCGAAACATGTCAAAGGAGTTTTGAAAAGTTAAAGGAAGCTCTTACCACTACTCCAATACTAGCATTGCCAACTAGAGATGGAGGATTTATTGTGTATACTGATGCTTCTGGGCAGGGATTAGGGTGCATTCTTATGCAAAATAGGAAGGTGGTCGTATACGCTTTAAGGCAATTGCGAACCCATGAAGCCAATTACCCTACTCATGATTTGGAGCTAGCCGCCATTATCTATGCATTGAAGATTTAGAGACATTACTTATACGGGGTGACATTTTCCATTTTCACCGACCACAAGAGTTTAAAATATATCTCTACACATAAAGAATTGAACTTGAGGCAATGAAGATGGATGGAGTTATTGAAAGATTATAACTGCACTATTGAGTACCATCCGGGAAAAGCAAACGTAGTAGCTGATGCTTTAAGTCGCAAAACAATAGAGATATCAGCAGAAATCAATTACTATGCAAAGGAGAATCTTATGTCATTGTGAGCAATGAATATTAATCTTGATGTCGAGGAAGACCACTTGTTAGCGGTATTGCAAGTTTGACCATCTATGGTGGATCAAATTGGGAAGGCCCAAATGGATGATGCGTACTTGAACAGGATGAAAGAAAAGGTGGTAATGGGAGTCAACACCCAGTTTGTAATTAGAGAAGATGGTATGTTGGTGATTGGGAATCGTGTATGTGTTCCGAATTTCAGAGAATTTAAAAATAAAATTATAGAGGAAGCACATACTGCTCCGTATGCAATGCATCCCGGAAGTATGTAGATGCACTGGGATTTGAAGCCTTTCTATTGGTGGCCAACAATAAAGAAAGATATGGCAGAATATATGGCAAGATGCTTAATGTGTCAATAAGTAAAAGTTGAACATCAAGCACCGACAGGGAAATTACAATTATTGAAGATACTAGAATGGAAATGGGAGCGAATAACGATAGATTTTGTGGTTGGTTTTCCACGAATAGTTTGGAAACATGATGCGGTGTGGGTGATAGTTGATCGACTCACCAAATCCTTATAATTTTTGCCAATATAGCAGACGAATTCTTTAGACAAGTTAGCATCCTTATATGTTTATGAGATTGTGAGATTGCATGAAGTTCTGATGTCAATCATATCCGATAGGGATCCACGGTTCAGATCACATTTTTGGGGAAGCCTACAAGGAGCATTATGTACTAAATTGCATTTTAGTACTGCTTTTCATCCTCAATCGGATGGATAATCAAAGAGGACGATTCAAACTCTAGAAGATATAATGAGAGCTTGTTCTATGGAGTTCAAAGTCAATTGGAACGATCATTTGCTATTACTAGAATTCGCCTACAATAACAATTTTCATTCTAGTATTGGAATGGCACCGTATGAAGCTCTTTATGGAAGGAAATGCAGAAGTCCAATTTGTTGGGATGTTGAAGGCTTGAGACAAATTAAAGGACCGGACTTGATACAAGAAATTATGGAAAAAGTTTAAGTGGTCAAGAAATGTTTAAAAGCAGCTCAAGATCGCCATATTGATGAGAGATGTGATTTTACCATATTGATGGAAATGAAATGATGATTGAATTGTGATGG
>CATIWO010306988.1:0-11951 GCA_949673435.1 Macaranga tanarius
AATAATTATATATATAAAAATACTAATAATATTAACAATAATATTTATAAAAGAAAAATATTTATACCAAAATAATACTAAACTTTTAAATTTTAACATTAATTATAAACACCCGTAAAAATACATAAAAATATAAATACATGAAATGTCATTATTTAAATAAAATAATATAATATATTCATTTGACAATAATTTCATAAAAATAATAATTAACACTAAAATCCATATTTTTAGTTTATAAGAAAAATACGGGTCATTACAAGATTCTCTTGGGATATGAGAACATGTTGCATTCATAACATATCATGCATATGTGCGTTGCATATGTTAGGATGGAAGGACACCAAACTCAACTCATCGGCCCAAATGAGTTATTATAGTTAATTTTTAGATAAATACATATGCATGCTTTATATGAGCTTGAATAAATTTTTATTTATAACCCCTCTATAGATGCATATTCTTGTATATTAGAGAATTGATTAAAGGGTGAAAGCTATGAATTAAGAGCAAGTGGATAGCACTGTTGACAAAAATTATGAGAAGATAAAAAGAGCAAAGTGTAAAGGTTTTCACGGGTACTGATGATACCATCATAGTAGAGGAATGGCTACAAAATGTGGAAGAAATTTTTGATCGAATTGATTGTATTGATGAGAAAAGAATTAGTTATGTTGTATGATTATATGAGTAAGACACTTTGAACTGGTGGAAAATAATATTATAGGTGATATTAGCATAGATAGATTTTCTGAGGGCATTTACAGAGAAATATATTTCAGATGAATATAAGAATAAAAAGAAGATTGAATTTTTACAACTGAAACAAAATGAATTATTCGTGGTCGACTATGAAAGGCAGATTATGAAATTATCAAGGCATGTTCCTGAAGAGATAATCACTGATGAGAGAAAATAAAAAAGATTCGAGAAAAATATTGAATTTAGAAATCAAGAAAAGAATGATACCTCAAACATATAGAGACTCGGAGGAAATTGCATTATGTGCTAAAAAGGTTATAAGGGAAGAAAGAGCTTTAGAAGCTAAAAGGGAGAGAATTATTAATGCGCATAATAATTCAATCCGAACTAGTAGAGATTTGATTTCTAAAGAATCTGGGTTTCAACAAAGTGAATTTAGAGGATATAGTGAGCGTTTGTTCTATCAACTAATGAAAGAAAAACTTAGTAGGAAATTTAAAGAGTCTAAAATATTTTCAGAATGGAATTGCAACAATGGTGGTAAGAAACATACAAGTAAGTGCTGGGATCCTAAGCCAAGGATATGTTATTATTATAGAGAACCAGATCATTTTATTAAAGATTATCCATTGACAAGAAGAGATGGAAGATCTCTACTAATTGAGTCGTGTGGTGCAAGTAGAAAAAAATGATGCAAATCACTAGTAGATTGGATAGAAATCGAGAAAGTGAGGAAAAAAGAGTTGATATTATGATACAAATTGGATATGATAATCAACCTCAAAAGCAAGAAGCACTTGTTTCATCAAAGGAGGATGAGGGAACATTTTATTACATTGTTTATAATATCTTTTGATTTTGACTTTATCTGATAATTTCTATGAGTATTCATTACGTATGCATGGTATGGTTGTATTATTAAAGAGATTGTATATGTATTTTAATGCCTACTGAAATATTGTGATAGTGATCTTTGTAATGGATATTTTGAGACACAGAAAAATAGAGACAGAGGATGAGGAAGAAACTGTACATGTTTGTGATTCCAGTTGTGATTACATTTTATGTGATTAGAAATAGGCTAGAAGTTTGTTTAATTGATGTTCAAGATTTAATGAAGATTAATTTGAGAAGAATGGGTGAATTTATAATTGTAGAATTTTCTAATGTGTTCCAAATAAACTATTGAAATTTATTTCAGTATTGAAAGGCAGATATGAATTAAATTATACTAAGGATCGCATCGATATTGATTACTTTATATAGAGTAGTATTATGAGAGCTGAAATAAGTAAAAGAGGATAAGTTGACAAATTGAATAATACATTACGGGGTATTACTTTTGTTTATATAGAACAAAGATGATGATGAGCAATTATGTGTTGATTATGAAATTATTGAACTACATTTTGATGAAGATTATTTAATTATTATTTATTATTATGAAGTGAGGACTTGTATGATTAATGGAAAGATGTTACAGTATGTTAGGAATGACAAATTTGAAATTTAGATATTGGTAACTCTGAATAGCAGAATATTCTATTACTGAGATGGCATTTGGAATTTGGTATGGATATTATAAATTTTTGATTATGTCATTGGGATTAATTAATACATTAGTTATGATTATGATATTTATAAACAAGACTTTTCAACGGTATTTGAATTAATTGTGATTATTTTATTTGATAATATTTTTATTTATCAATTAAAGAAGAATATGGCCAGTATTTTTGAATAGTTTATGGGGAAAGATAGTTGTATGATATTTAGTAAAAAGAAATTGAGAGTGAAAAAATTACTTACCTTGAGAAGGAAATTCTAAGGGGAATGGATTGAAGTTTATTAACGAAGCTATGGAAGACAATGTAAAGTAAACACTATTACTCTCATATTGCTATATCAATCAGAAATGGAAGTTATGTGTTTCACATCAAGGCTTCAATGTAAGAGATAGAATATGTGTGAATACAAAAGAAGAATAATAGTCTATATATTCGGATAGTTATGATCGTATGGGGAGAATTTTTTAACTTATGATCTAAAACTCTTTGCTATTAACTACATTTGAGAGTTGGAAGACATTAATTATAGGAAATGATAGAAGTTTGAATGTATTTTCACCCAAAAAGAATAGAGCCAAGATAACAAAGATGTCATGAATTTCAAATTCTTACTATGGATGGTCAACAATGAAAGCAACATAGAAGAGTTGATATATGAAAATGGAATATCAATTTTTGTAGAAAGTTACAACCACTAATGGTATTAAAAGAGACTCATAGTACCAGCTCCTATAGGAAAATCAAAGTTATGGGATTTGTGTACATGATTTTATGATAAATCAAATTATAGATAAAGAATTGTATATGATTAATAATGCTTGTGTGATATACCGAGTGAGTATATTGTGGACTTAGTATTGCATATGTACTATCAATAATAAGAATGCATATTAATGTTATAGGTTCACAATAATAATGATGGAAATGTGTGAATTCTACTTATTCATTATCTTTATGTGATTGTGATGGAGTAGATGAGTTATTGCGATGAGTATTTTGGATGAACTATAATTCTTGAGTTGTATTATGGAATGTGATGATATTGGATATAAATGATGTTGATGTATTTGTGTGAGGTATACGATTGAACGTGGAAACATGAAATGTGATGGTGTTAGAATTATGGTTGTTAGTGCATATATATTACAAACTTGAGTTTGGTTCATTGGCTATAATGATGTTATATTTGTGAGTAAATGTGGATATGATGTGTGACAATATGTCGATTGGCTATGTGACCATCGACAACATGAAATGTGATTATGTCGATTGGCTTTGTGACCATCGACTATATGAAATGTTGATATGTCGATTGGCTAAGTGTCCATTGATAAGATTAAATTATATTAAGTCGATTGGCTACGTATCCATCAACAAGGCAAATGATACCAAATAATGAGATTACGATGTGAAAGTGTGAGTTCTTGCATTTATATAAATTATTGCGAGATGCTATCCCTATTGTGGAGATGAATGCAAACATTAAATAAAGTAGTAAGATTTGAGATTCATGTGATGTGTACTCAATTGCTTATTGATTATATTTATATTATTTTTTTAATATAGAATTAATGATTGCAAACTTGAGTTTGGTTCATTGGATATAATAATGTTATATTTGTGAGTAAATGTGGATATAATGTGTGACAATATATCGATTGGCTATGTGACCATCGACAACATGAAATGTGATTATGTCGATTGGCTTTGTGACCATCGACTATATAAAATGTTGATATGTCGATTGGCTAAGTGTCCATCGATAAGATTAAATTATATTAAGTCGATTGGCTACGTATCCATCAGCAAGGCAAATGATACCAAATAATGAGATTGCGATGTGAAAGTGTGAGTTCTTGCATTTATATAAATTATTGCGAGATGTTATCCCTATTATGGAGATGAATTCAAACTTTAAATAAAGTAGTGAGATTTGAGATTCATGTGATGTGTACTCAATTGCTTATTGATTATATTTATATTATTTTTTTAATATAGAATTAATGATTGTGGGAGTTGGAGATGATGAAGTGCAATGCACATATTTGGATATATATAATCCTTTATATGTAAGTTGATTGTAAAAACTAAATGTATTATAAAAGGTGACTTTACGAATATTAAATGATATATTGATATAGATATATTTTGAGCTTGTATTTGTGAATAAATTAATAATGTAAAGTATATATTTGAAGTGTCTCTGAGTTGCTTTGAACCTCATTTAAGTGTGGGAAGTTGCATGGCTTTAAGAAGGCTAAAAAAGGAATTTTAAGATTTTAGAGGAAAGGAAAATTTAGTCCGAGATACGTGGGACAATATGTATTATAGAGAAAGTGGGACTGTTGGCATATAAATTGGCCTTGCCAAGAGAATTATCTTCTGTTCATAATGTGTTCTATGCGTATATTTTATGACGGTATAGATCAGATCCTAGTCACGTGCTACAAGAGTCTGAGATATAGATTTTCGTAGGATTAACGTATGTGGAAGAACTGATGGAGATTCTAGATTGGAAGGTGAAGCAGTTGAGGAATAAAGAGATTCCAATAGTAAAGGTGAAGTGGAGTCATCATTCACCTAAAGAAGTAATATGGTGGGTAAAAGAGCTAATGAAGTAAAAATATCCATACTTATTCTCTGTAAGTGGTGAGTAGTAAATTTTGGGGACGAAATTTTCTTTAAGGAGGGGAGAATTGTAATACCCACCCTCTAGTATATGTATTTCTGACGTATACATTGTATTTTATATATAGTAGAGTAGTGGGATTAATTTAAGTTGGGTATGTATACATAGAGAGGGACCCAATTGTAAGAAAAGTTGGAATTTAATTATCACAATATTAAGTTGTGGGTTATTAGGTAATAATCCCATTTCATTAAGGAGTTAGTAGGATATTGTGGAGATAAATGCTATAACTATCTAGATATTTAATTTCTTAATTAAAACTAGTATCATTATTTGGACACCTAATGGGGGCAATTGGAGGAATGTGATTAGTTGTGTGTATATGAGTGTATATGTATGTTTGCATGAGAGTAAAGAGTGTAGAGAATTATAGAGAAGAAGAAGAAGAGGGAATTTTTGATAGCCTTGGGAGATTTTGATTTTTCTCTGCTCATCTAACAATTATTTTGGGGAGCTATAAAAGGTTTTTAATCCATTGGAACATCATTTAGGTAAGCTATACATTTATTCTTGGTTAATTGAAGTTAAGTTTTGATGTATGAAATTCGGATTCTATTTTCATTACATCAGTCCTAGTATTTTTATTATATCTTGAGTTGTAGAGCTCCGATTTGAATAAAGTTGGATATACTAAAAACTTCAGAGATTTCCCTATAACTTTTATGTTTTGATATTGAGCTAAAATTGCTGTTAGTATAGTCTGTCAGGCTTAATATTTTCTTACTTTTGCTGTCAGTCATGTTTTACCCGATTTTAATAAAAAATCCATAATAAATTCTATACATATCTTATTTGAGTATTTCAAATTGAAATTGTTAGTAGACTCATATGACTAGCTTCAGCATTATTTTCACGGTCATTGGACTTGTGTGTGCATCATAGGGCTATATTGAACTTGTAGTATTTAATTACTTCTGGTTGAATTTGGTGCAAGTGTAATAGTTATTTTGGGAGATTGATGAATGACTATATGTAGGGGTTGATAAAAGGGAAAAAAGGCACTCATAATTAGAAGAAAGACCCTTTTTGAAGTTGGGAGCACTTGGAGGTAAGTAATTACTTACATATGTACATATATAGGCTAAACTCTATTATGGATAACTGTGTTTTCATTTACTAAAGATGAATAAATTGTGAATTAGTGATCATGGATGAAATATTAATATGATGATTTACTTTGAAGCAATTGTGTTAAGTTTTGTTGAATATGATGTGGAATGAGTTCTACCTTTTTGTGTATTATAAATGTGATGAGGATATTGGTAAATGATGATATATGTGTATTGTGTAGTGGACATTATAAAGGTGTATGTTGAATGCTATGAATGAGAGCATGGATGAAATGTTGGTGAATTATTGATAATGACTTGTTGAGATGCAATTGCATTGAATTATATTATATTATGCTATATTTTATTTCACAAGAAGGTGAAACATATGAGGAATATGAGGATGTGTGATTCTGAGATGGGCAAGCTGAGCCAGGTATATAGTTACCCATAATTGATATGTGAGAAGTGCGACTGGGCCGGACGGATAGTCTCACTAAATGGCCATATAAATGAGATTGTGATTATGAGATGAGCAAGCTGAGCCGGGCGTATAGCTACCTATAAATGATATGTATGAAGTGAGACTAGGCCGGGTGGATAGTCTCACTAAATGGCCATTTGATTAGTATTAAAATTATGAAAAATATAGCTAATGAGGCTAAGTATGAGGTATTTATGTGAGGATGTATCCGGCCGGATAATAAATTATAAGAATGGAATATGAATGTGTGAATTCTTGAAAGTTTATGAATTTGGTTCTGAATACTAAATATATTATTAAATGTGATTGTGTGGATACTAATTGGTGTGGTGATTTATACGTACTTTGAGTTTAAGCTTTTGAATGAAATAATGTATGAATGAGTGATGGAAGTTGTTGAAATTATGAATATAGATGCTTTAAGCTTGTGTTTAATTGAGAATCATGTGTTGGTGAATGAGTTTATGATGTGTAGTATGTTTATGAAGTGTTTTTAAGCTTGATTTGAGTTGTGTTCAAGTATGGAAGGGTTTGTAATGCATTAGGATAGACAAAAGATTATTTTAGTAAAGCTTGGGCTGCTCACAGGTTGCTCACAACCGTGAGAAAGCAATCATGAGCAACCCAGCCTTTTTGAAATAGTAAATGGCTTTTGCTTGGCTGTTCACGGTCTGGCTCACGACCGTGAAGAGCCAACCGTGAGGAGCCCAGGTTGTTCACTTGTTTCTTCTTTATTCAGACTTCCATATGCACTTAATATAGTGTCAATTGAAATGTAACTTCATAGGGATTGTATATAGAAGTACTAGAGGTTTAGAAAACTATTTTATTACCTCTAGAATGTATCTTATATGTTAGAATTGATTTTATATTAATTTACTTCTTATGAGGTTAATATATATATACAAATATATTAGTAGTTGCTTATTGAGTTGCAAACTCACTCCCTTTGCTTCGTAATTTTTCAGGACTCGATTAGACTAAGAGTGTAAAGCTTCCATTGGAGTCTTAGGTGGGCCGAAATGAGATTGGTGTAACCATCCTTCATTCTGCATATCATATGGCATTTTGAAATGACATTGTGTGTACAAGATAGTCCCATGTAAACTATGTGCGCAATGATGGACTATAAACGTAATATGATTATTTGTATTTATATATATATATATATATATATAAGTACATTTAAGGAATGTTTTTCTTATGCCACGAGACTTGGTAAATTATTGTCACGTGTATGGTGGTGATTTTGGGTGTTACATTTAGTGGTATCAGAGCAGAGATTAGATTCCCTTGGGACATAAGAACATGTTGCATTCATGACATATCATGCATATGTGCGTTGCATATGTCAGGATGGAAGGACACCAAATTCAACTCATCGGCCCAAATGAGTTATTAGAGTTAATTTTTAGACAAATACATATGCATGCTTTATATGAGCTTGAATAAATTTCTATTTATAACCCCTCCATAGATGCATATTCTTGTATATTAGAGAATTGATTAAATGGTGAAAACTATGATTCAAGGGCACGTGGATAGCATTATTGACAAAAATTATGAGAAGATAAAAAGAGCAAGGTGTAAAGGTTTTCATATGTACTGGTGATACCATCATAGCAGAGGAATGGCTACAGAATATGGAAGAAATTTTTGATCGAATTGATTATATTGATGAGAAGAGAATTAGTTATGTTGTATCATTATACGAGTAAGGCACTCTTAACTGGTAGAAAATAATATTAGAGGTGACATTAACATGGATAGATTTTCTGAGGGAATTTACAGAGAAATATATTTCAGATGAATATAAGAACAGAAAGAAGATTGAATTTCTACAATTTAAACAAAATGAATTATTCGTGGTCGACTAAGAAAGGCAGTTTATGAAATTATCAAGGCATGCTTCTGAAGAGATAATCACTGATGAGAGGAAACAGAAAATATTCAAGAAAAGGTTGAATTTAGAGATCAATGAAAGAATGATACCTCAAATATATAGAGACTCGGAGGAAATTGCATTATGTGCTGAAAGGGTTATGAGGAAAGAAAGAGGTTTAGAAGCTGAAAGGGAGAGAATTATTAATACGCCTAATAATTCAATCCGAACTAGTAGAGATTTGATTTCTAAAGAATCTGGTTTCAATAAAGTAAATTTAGAGGATACAGTGAGTGTTCGTTCTGTCAACTAATGAAGGAAAAACTTAGTAGGAAATTTGAAGAGTCTAAAATATTTCCAGAATGCAATTGCAACGATGGTGTAAGAAATATATAGGTAAGTGTTGGGATCCAAGCCAAGGATATATTATTATTATAGAGAACCGGGTCATTTTGTTAAAAATTATCCATTGATAAGAAGCGATGGAAGATCTCAACTAATTGAGTCAAGTGGTGCAAGTGGAAAAAAATGATGCAAATCACTAGTAGATTTGATAGAAATTGAGAAAGTGAGGAAAAAGGAGTTGATATTATGATACAAATTGGATCTGATAATCAACCTCAAAAGCAATAAGCACTTATTTCATCAAAGGAGGATGAGGGAATATTTTATTACATTGTTTATGATATCTTTTGATTTTGACTTTATATAATCATTTCTATGAGTATGCATTACATATGCATGGTATGGTTGTAGTATTAAAGACATGGTATATGTGTTTCAATGCCTACAAAAAATATTGTAATAGTGAACTTGGTAATGGATATTTTGAGACACAGAAAAATAGAGATAGAGGATGAGAAAAAAATTGCACATATTTGTGATTCCAGTTGCGATTACATTTTATGTGATTAGAAATAGGCTAGAAGTCTATTTAATTGATGTTGAAGATTTAGTGAAGATTAATTTGAGAAGAATGGGTGATTTTATAATTGTAGAATTTTCTAATGTGTTTTAGATAAACTATTGAAATTTATTTCAGTATTGAAAGGCATATATGAATTAAATTATACCAAGGATCGCATCGATATTGATTACTTTATATAGAGTAGTGTTATGAAAGCTGAAATGAGGAAAAGAGGATAAGTTGACAAATTGAATAATACACTACGGGGCATTACTTTCGTTTATATAGAACAAAGATGATGATGAGCAATTATGTATTGATTATGAAATTATTGAACTACATTTTGATGAAGATTATTTAATTATTATTTATTATTATAAAGTGAGGACTTGTATGATTATTAAAAAGATGTTACAGTGTGTTGGGAAGGACAAATTTGAAATTTAGAAATTGGTAACTCTGGATAGCAGAATGTTCTATTACCAAGACGATATTCAGAATTTGGTATGGATATTATAAATTTCTGATTATGTCATTGGGATTAATTAATACATTAGTTATGATTATGATATTTATAAACAAGAATTTTCAACAACATTCGAATTAGTTGTGATTGTTTTATTGATAATGTTTTTATTTAACAAATAAAAAGGAATATGGCCAGTATTTCTGAATAGTTTGTGGGGGAAGATAGTTATATGATATTTAGTAAAAATAAATTGAGAGTGAGAAAATTACTTACCTTAAGAAGGAAATTCTGAGGGGAATAGATTGAAGTTTGTTAACGAAGCTGTGAAAGACAATGTAAAGCAAACACTATTACTCTCATATTGCTACATCAATCAGAAATGGAAGTTATATGTTTCATGTGAAGGCTTCAAGGTAAGAGACAGAATATGTGTGAATACAAGAGAAGGATACTAGTATGTATATTCGGACAGTTATGATCGTGTGGGGAGAATTCTTCGACTAATGATCTAAAACTCTTTGCTATTAACTACATTTGAGAGTTGGAAGACATTAATTATAGGAAATGATAGAAGTTTGAATATGTTTTCACCTAGAAAGAATTGAGCGAAAGTAACAAAGATGTCATGAATTTCGAATTCTTGCTGTGGATGGTTAACAATGAAAGCAACATGGAAGAGTTGATGTGTGGAAATAGAATATCGGTCTTTGCAGAAAGTCATAACTACTAACAGTATTATAATAGACTCATAGTACTAGCTCCTGTAGGAAAATCAGAGTTATAGGATTTTTGTATATGATTTTATGATAAATTAAATTATAGATAAAGAATTGTATGTGATTAATAATATTTGTGTGATATACCAAGTTTGTATATTGTGGACTTAGTATTGCATATATACTATTAATGATAAAAATACATATGAATGTTCTAGGTTCACAATGATAACGATGGAAATGCATGAATTCTACTTGTTCATTATCTTTGTGTGATTGTGATAGAGTAAATGAGTTATTGCGATGAACTATGATTCTTGAGTTGTGTTATAGAATGTGATGATATTGGATATAAATGATATTGATATATTTGTGTGAGGTATACGATTGAACATGTAACATAAAATATGATGGTATTGGAATTATGGTTGTAAGTGCATATATATTACGAACTTGAGTTTGGTTCATTGGATATAATGATGTTATGTTTGTGAGTAGATATGGATATGATGTGTGATAATATATTGATTGGCTTTGTAACCATCAACAACATGAAATATGATTATGTCGATTGGCTTTATGACCATCGACTTTGTGAAATGTTGATATGTCGATTGGCTAAGTGTCCATCGACAAGGCAAATGATACCAAACAATGAGATTGCGATGTGAAAGTGTGAGTTCTTGCATTTATATAAATTATTACGAGATACTATCCCTATTGTGGAGATGAATGTAAATATTAAATAAAGTAGTGAGATTTGAGATTCATATGATGTGTACTCAATTGCTTATTGATTATATTTATATTTTTTAATATAGAATTGGAGATTG
Organism: Macaranga tanarius; assembly: GCA_949673435.1. Classification (NCBI taxonomy): domain Eukaryota; kingdom Viridiplantae; phylum Streptophyta; class Magnoliopsida; order Malpighiales; family Euphorbiaceae; genus Macaranga; species Macaranga tanarius. The sequence continues at coordinate 11,300 of CATIWO010306988.1, forward strand.
TGGGAGTTGGAGACGATGAAGTGCAATGCATTTATTTTGATATATATAATCCTTTATATATGAGTTGATTATGAATACTCAATGTATTACAAAATGTAACTATACGAATATTAAATGATATGTTGATATAGATATATTTTGAGCTTTTATTTGAGAATGAATTGATAATGTTAAGTATGTCTTTGAAGTGTCTCTGAGTTACTTTGAGCCTCATTTGACTATAGAAAGTTGCATGGCTTTGAGAAGGCTAAAAAGGAAATTTTAAAATTTTAGAGGAAAGGAAAATTTAGTCCGAGATACATAGGACATTATGTATTGCAGAGAAAGTGGGACCGTTGGCATATAAATTGGCCTTGCTAAGAGAACTATCTTCTGTTCATAATGTGTTTTATATGTTTATTTTGTGACAGTATAGATCGGATCCTATGTGACACCCTTCCGATGTCACATACATGTATCCACACCATGTAAAAGTTTAACATATGTAATAAAATTTTCACTTTTGAAAAGATCTTTTGCCTACATAAGGTAAAATATATATTATACATAGTATTTAAGGTTACAAAATTATAATGTCAAAAATATATGTCTTAACAAAAATTACATGTAAAATGCTGATATGCCCTAATGGATGGATGGCAATGATATCGTC
>CATIWO010307047.1:0-22433 GCA_949673435.1 Macaranga tanarius
GATCAATTGCTTCAGCTCCTTTACTTCAGCTATCAGATTTTCCATCCTTGCATCTCTTAGGGTCTCATAAACTTCAAACTTAGTGATCACATTCATCATCATGTCACCAAGCCTTTTATCAGTTCGATTCGCCATATCCTCCATCTTCTTCTCGACTTTTTCAATGTTGTCCTCAAATCTCTTTCTTTTTGTTGCTCTATTCTTTTTCTTTGCTTTGGCCTTACCATCCTTCTTATTCACCCTTGCATTATCACGAGCTACTTGAGGTTTGACATCTTTTTCCTCCTCTTCACTAACATCATCAAAATTTTCCACCACTTTAGGTAGAGGAACATCTCCATGTCTTAAGGCGGTTTGACGTAGTTGATAGCATCTTCTATTGTCTGCCTCTTCTACCCTTCCAAAATCTGTAATCACCTCAGCTCTGACTAGAAAATCCTCATAAAAAATCTAACGATCCAATGGTGAGCTTTCTTGGTACAAAGTGTATGGCCAGGCCCATGATAATATGGCCCATAGATATCAGTGCTTTTCATCCCTGCACAACACACCACATAGAACGAAACACAAGATATGCACTATTCACCCTACGGTTAGTAGCCATGCACCACATCAAGAATAGCTCATCAGGCATAACCTTTGTACTTTCATTCCTACCACAGATGGAATATGCTATGAATTTATGCATCAACAAATATAAGTGGCTATCAATTAGCCCATTAACTATAGTATCTCCATGACTTATTATATCCCCTTTAGTAATTTCAGCCCAAAACCCAATCATGTTAAATTCAGGGGGAGGGTGACAAATACCTCCTTCAGAGAAACCACAAATTTTAGTCATGAGATCATAATCAAACTCATATTCTTTTCTAAAGAATCTACATGAAAAAATTCTCTGTTCTTCATCTTTGACTTTCAAAGTGGTGTAGAATTCAAGGGTTAATTCATAAAAACATCATATTTCATTGTTTTCAACTTAAACCAACCTAGCCTTTTGCACAACACATTCATAAAATCATGCATTCCAATATCCTTCAAAAGTTGATCATCAAAGTATTTAGGCATGCATATGTTTCTTTTGCTAAGAGAAGAGAATCTCTTACCATCTTTATCTGAGAAAATAAGGAAGAAAGCATCATACTCCTCCTTGAGATATGTTGGCTTAGGTCTTATCTCCATTTGTGCCTTTCCTTTTGCATTGGACCTTCGGCTATTGCTAGACATGCTCATTGAATTCTTTAAGTAGTAGGAAAAAGAATTGTAGAGAATATGGATGTAGAGAGAAAAAGTGTAAAGAATATAGAAGTTATGAGAATTAAAAATAGTCCTATGCTTATAAATAAAAGACAAAATTTTAAGTTCACAAGGACTAAACAACCTAATTTTACAAGGACTAAACAACTATCTCTTAATCCTTTATTGAAAAGATGACTTTTATTGAAAGATAACAACTACTATCCTACTTGAATTAAAAATCCTAAAGACATTAAAATAAACAAAATAACAATATTTAACTTGAAAGAAAAATTTATTTTTCCTCCCCCACACTTAAACTATGCAATATCCTCAATGCATGAAACTAAAAAAATTCGAGTGGAATGATCATCAGGTGGCACGGCCATGCTTGAAAGTGGCATGGTCGTGCCTGCTTTGGACATTATTTATCTAAACTAGGTGGCATGACCATGCTCAAAAGTGGCACGGCCGTGCCTGATTCTAACTTTTGGAATCTAAGGTACTTTTTGACATGCACGGCCATGTTCAAATATGGCATGTCCGTGCCTGATTTTAACAATTTTCACATTGAAGTAGGAATTCATACATGATAGAGCTTCAAACCAACTTCATTGCCTATGTTTTGTACAATTTAAATGAAAGGGAAAGGAATTAACACAACCACATCACATAACATTAATCAAATACTTTAAATAAAGTACATGAACAAAACATAAAACATAAAGCAAACACAATACTAAAGCAAATACAAATACAAAAGCAAACACCAAACTAAAATAAATACAAAGAAAACAACACAAACACAAATGTCTAATCACAACTTCTTGAATCTTCATTGATGTAGTCCTTGATCATTCGGAGGGAGTGAGGGTGGAAAGAAGTTTTGACTTTAAAAGTAGGCCATGAGATTTTGATTTAACATTGTGACATCATATCGAATATCATGTAAGCTTGAATTCATCTCATGTGCCATGGAAGTGAGCTCTCCCACATTAGAGTCAATGACAATGACACCCACTTGAAGCTCTAAAGTATCAAGGCGACTCATCACTTGTTGCAATTCACTTTCTTCCTCATCTTCCTCTTGCCTTGCTTGTTGGTGTGGTTAATCACCAATGAGTCGAGGCACTCCATTGATTCCTATTTCAACTATTCCCATAGCCTCCATCATGTGAAGATCAATGAGGGAAGGACCCGGTAGCTTATGAAATGGCATATTATCAATGTCAAAGCCCACATAATTTGCAATACTAAGCACCAAGCCCCTTATCTATATTGCCCCTGCTCGTTTGGTTGCTATATCTTTGAATTTAGGGGCAAGCACATGATATATATCCAATTTGAGATTGTTTAACATACAATATAAGACATTTAGTTCCATAGTAGTGACTATGGAATCCGCCTCATTTCTAGGAAATAAAGAATGTAACATGACCCTATGGAGGTATCTCAAAGCATGGGAATAAATTTTTGACTCCTTAGCTAACCTAGGTTGATAGAAGACATGTCTTTGGCCAGTAATTTCACTCCAAAACTCATCCCTATCATACTCAACATTTGCATCTTGGTCTTTAGGGAAATGAAAAACATCATTGAGTTCAAAAAGACCAATGGTGTGATCTTGGTTGCCTAATCTAAAGCTTAACATGGCTTCATTTTCATCAAATTAAAAGGATGACAAGAATTCACTTGTAGGCACAACATATGTAGGTTGTTTCATCATCATAAAAGCTTTCCAACCCAACCTAGAGACATATATATTCACTTCATCTAATAAACCCGCTCTTTGAAGGGAGGACACACTCAAATATTTCATGGGTACGAACTTTTTAGCCATCAATTGATCAAACTTATTCCTTTGCCCCTCATGCCTGAATCTAATAGTAGGGGAAAAGGACTTACCATTCTTTCCTCTTGTTGGCTTGGATTACTTGAGCTTCCTCTATGTGTCCTTAGTCTTCTTTGAGCAACCATCTTTATTCTAGGTTCCCTTTCCATAGTGGTATTCACAAATTTGGATTTGAGATGAAAGTGAAGAAGAAGATGGTGAAAGTGTTGAGAGAAGGTGAAGTAGAAGAGGTTATGCTTGAGAGATATGAGAGGAAGATGAAAGAATAAGTTGAAAGTGTGTAGAGAATAGAATGGGAGAGTGATTTATATAGAGGGGATTATGGTTATGAAAAGAGTGAATTATGAATTGGGAAGAGGAAAAGGTGTTGGAATTGATTAAAGAGCTTGGGGAAGTGTAAAAGAATTTGGGAATTTGAAAAAGCATTCAAAGTTGAGAAACTCTAAGTCTAGGAAGATGAGAAAGGTTTTGGAACTTGTGGGAAAATATGGGGGTCTGTGAATTGGTGTTTGACTCATTTGAAATTTGAAAAAAAAGTGCAATGTATGTTAAGCCTACAGGTGGCACGGCCGTGCCTAATTCTAGTTCTTTTCGACTGGTCCATTTTTGAATAGGCACGGCCATGCTCGAAAGTGGCACGGCCGTGCCTGATTCCAATGCATTTTCTCACTTTTTTTTGCTAGACCAAAGCACATGGGTGCACAACATATACATTCACACAAAACACATTAAAAATCACCCAAATTCACATGTAATAATTATAATTTTATTCCCACATTAAAAATACTTACCTCTCTTCCTTTAGCTTTCCTTCTTTTGTAATTCCCGATCATCCTTCCATGTTCCATCTCTAAAAAATAAAGTTAAAGAACTTATGATTGGAATTTGTAAAACTAAAAACTATAAGAATTAATAAGAAAAATGAAAATAAAAACTTGGTTAAGCCCCCAAGAAGCCCTCTTTTAGGTTTATGAGCTTAGACCATTATAATCTTTAGAGCGTTGAATCAGCCAAAAAGGCCAATTGGCGAGAATTCTCCCATATGCCTCCATTGTAGATCTTTAGTCTTTGCCCATTGACTTTTAACTTCTCTCCTCTAGTATTGCAAACTTCCACAGCTCCATAAGGGTAGACAAGGCTCACTACAAATGGTTCCGACCATCTATTCTTAAGCTTCCCTGAAAACAATCTGAGTCTGGAGTTAAATAGCAACACTCGGTCTCCTTCTTAAAAACTCTTAATCTTTACTTTGGCATCATGCCACTTTTTTGTACGTTCTTTATAAATCCTAGAGTTTTCATATGCCATCTCTCTTAACTCTTCCAATTCATTCAACTGCAAAAGTCTCTTTTCAACTGCTTTCTTGCAATCATAATTCAAAGCCTTAATTGCATAGTAAACCTTATGTTCAATCTCTACAGGAAGATGACATGTTTTTCCATAGACGAACCTATATGGAGACATTCCAATAGGTGTCTTATAAACTATCCGGTATGCCCACAAAGCATCATCCAACTTTCTTGCCTATTCTTTTCTTGACTTGCTCACTATTCTTTCAAGAATCCTTTTCAATTCTCTGTTGCTTGCTTCCACTTGTCCACTTATTTGGGGATGGTATGGTGTAGCTATCTTATGTTTAACTTCATAATAAGCTAGCAATGTTTCCATATTTCTATTACAGAAGTGTGTTCCTCCATCACTTATGATAGCTCGAGGCATCCCAAACTTAGCAAAAAGTCTTTGTAAAAATTTGCAAACTACTCTTGCATCATTCACTACACATGCTTGAGCTTCCACCCACTTGGATATATAATCCACACAAACAAGTATATACTTATTTCCATCTGAAATAAGAAATGGCCCCATGAAATCTATACCCCACACATCAAATATCTCTACCTCAAGAATTCCCGATTAGAGTATTTTATCCTTTTTGGAAATGTTGCCACTCCTTTGACATGCATCATAACTGAGTATAAACTTTCTAGCATTATGAAAGAGTGTAGGCTAAAAGAATCCTGCTTTAAGAACCTTTGCAGCAGTTCTTTATGGACCAAAATTACCACTGTTGATCATCCCATGACAATGAAATTGATTCAGTTTCTTCTTCTTCTACACATCTTCTTATCATTCCATCACTACATAGCTTCTAGAGGTATGGTTCATCCCACAGATAGTACTTGGAATCATAAATGAACTTCTTCCTCTACTGGCTATTGAATTGTTCTGGGAGCTTCCCACTCGAGATGAAATTTGCTATGTCTGCGAACTATAGAGCATTTAGACTTTAGATTGCTAATAACATTTCATCTGGAAATAGCTCCTGGATTGGTTCTTCCTCCTCATCTCTATCTTATTTTAGCTCCAATCTTGAGAGATGATTAGCTACTACATTCTCTGATCCTTTCTTGTCATTAATTTCAATGTCAAACTCTTATAAAAGCAGCACCCATTGTATGAGCCTTGGCTTTGAGTCCTTATTCAAGAGGTACTTCATTGCTGCATGATTTGTATACACAACAACTTTAGAACCAAGTAAGTAAGATTGAAATTTATCAAAAGTAAAAATTACTGCTGGCATCTCCTTCTCGGTTGTGGTATAGTTGAGTTGTGCATCATTCAAGATTCGGCTTGCATAATAGATGACATGAAGTTTATTCTCCTTCATTTGGCCAAGTACAACTCCTATTGCATGATCACTTGCATCACACATCAATTCAAATGGGAGATTCTAATCAGGTGATACAACTATAGGGGCTGATATCAATACTTATTTCAACCTATCAAAAGCTAATTTACAATAATTAGTAAAGTCAAAAGGAGAATCTTTCTCAAGTACTTTACAAAGAGGTTTAGGAATTTTCAAAAAATCCTAGATAAACAGCCGATAAAATCCTACATGGCCTAGGAAACTTTGAATTCCTTTGACATTTATTAGGTATTGAAGCTTTTCAATGGTCTCCACTTTTGCTTTGTCCACTTCAATACCTTGTGCTAAAATTTTATGCCCAAGGATGATTCATTCCTTCACTATAAAATGACACTTCTCCTAATTCAGTACCAAGTTCATCTCTTCACACCTTGTCAGGACTTGCTCTAAGTTTTCCAAGCATCCTTTAAATGAGCTCCCATAGACTGAGAAGTCATCCATGAACATGTCCATAATTGCTTCTACCAGGTCTGAGAATATAGCCATCATGCATCTTTGAAAGGTTGTTGGAGCATTACACAATCCAAATGGCATTCTTCTATAAGCAAATGTGCCATAGGGACATGTGAATGTTATTTTCTCTTAATCTTCTAGAGCGATTGCTATCTGATTGTAGCCCGAATAACCATTTAAGAAACAGGAGAAGGCATGTCTTGCTATCCTCTCCAATATTTGGTCAATGAATGGTAGTGGAAAGTGATCCTTTCTAGTAGTTGAATTCAGCTTTCTGTAGTCAATGCACACTCTCCATCCAGTCACTATTCTTATAGAGATCTGCTTACCTTCTTCATTTTCCATCACAATCATTCCTCCTTTCTTTGGGACACACTGGATAGGACTTACCTATGAACTATTTGAGATTAGGTAAATAATTCCAGCATCTAATAACTTAACCACCTCTTTCTTTACCACTTCTTGCATGTTTGGATTAAACCTTCTTTGCCTTTCAATGGTTGGCTTGTATCCATCTTCCATTAGAATTTTGTGCATACAATAAGATGGACTTATCCCCCTTAAATCTGAAATTTGCCAACCAATTGCTCTTATTCTCCTCTTGAGCATCCTCACAAGCAATTCCTCTTAGTCTTAGGTGAGTTTAGAGGATATGATCACAAGTAGGTTCTCTTCAAGAAAAGTATACCTCAAATATTGAGGTAAGGGTTTCAATTCTACATTTGGAGGTTTTATGGTTGATGGTGGTGTAGGTTCAATGTTTGGTAACGAAGTTTGGTGTTTAAGGTAATCTTCATCTTGAGAGGTTTGTACCTGCATACACTTCTCAATATACTCCAATTCATCACAATTTTCCAACCTCCTTCGTTGGACTTCAATCACACATTCATCCACAGTATAAACTCTAAAGCATAAATCACTTTCAGAAGAATGTTTCATACCTTGATAGATGTTGAACTTACAACTTTCCTCACCTACTCTTAGAGTCAAAGTTCCATCATAAACATCAATGATTGCCTTAGTAGTGTAAAGGAAATGCATACCAAGGATTAATGGAGCGTCTTCATTTTTCTCAAAGTCAAGAATGACAAAGTCCACTGGAAAATAAATTTTCCAGCCCTTACAAGCACATCCTCCATTATTCCTTCTGGTTCCTTTACTATCCTATCTGCTAGTTATAGATGAATGTTTGTTGGTCTTGCTTCTCCAAGTCCCAATTTCCTGTAAATAGACAAAGGCATAAGATTAATAAAAGCACCTAAATCATACAAAGATTTTTAAAATGATAAATTCCCAACAGAATATGGAATAGTAAGACTCCCTGGTTACTTCCTTTTTAAAAAAAGTTTGTTTGAGATGATTGCACTATACTCCTTTATAAGTGTGACTATCTTAAATTTCTATAACTTTTTCTTGTTGGAAATCAGCTCCTTTAAGAACTTTGCATACTTTGGCATCTGAGCTAGACATTCCACTAAAGGCATGTTGATGTGGAGTGCCTTGAATCTTTCCAAAAACTTTACAAACTGCTGGTCATGCTCCTTTTTCTTAAACCTTTGTAGATATGGTACTGGAGGTTCATAAGGTTGAATTGGTGATGCTTTCGGCTTAGCTTTGTTTTCCTCCTTCATTTTTGGCTCTTTTGGTGTCTCAACCCTTTCATCATCCTATTCTTTCTCTCCTTTATTCTTCTTTTCTTTATACTCCATTGTTGCTTTAGGGGTTTGGATCTCTATACCGCTTCTCAAGGTGATAGTCTTTACTTGCTCTTTTGGATTCTTCTCCGTGTTGCTCGGTAATGCACCTTAATTCCTTGTTACTAAAGAATTTGCTAGCTGCCCCATTTGCACTTCTAGATTGTGAATAGAAGAAGAGTGATTTCAGATCATTTGCTCCATCTTCTTTTGAGCTTCATCTTGCTGGATCATCTTAGATGACATCACATTCATGAATTTCTCCATCTTGCTCTCGATTGAACTTCCAGAGGATGAACCTTTGTCTTGATTAAACTGAGGTTGAGGTTGTTGTGCATTCTGACCTTCAAATCCTAGTAGTGCTTGTGGTCTCCACTGGTTATTTCCTTGATTGGTCCTTGAGAGATTTGGATGATTCCTCCAACTTAGATTGTAGGTATTACCATAGATTTAGTTTTGAGGTCCTTTGAAGTTGCCCATATAGTTGACACCCTCTGTAGTCATCCTTTGCATCATTTGACATTCTATAGTAGGATGACCTCCTTGACATAGTTCACATGAGGAAGACAATGTAGATACTGCATTCACATTCACCTTGTCCATCCTTTTTGTTAGAGCATCAAGCTTTGCATTTAACATGGTTAAACTGTCCACTTCTATTGCTCCAACTTTCTTTATAATGGTCCTCTTATTAGACCACAATCTTTATGTATTGGCCATTTCTTCAAAGAGATCCAAGGAATCTTTTGGTGTCTTTGACATGATAGTACCTCCAACTGCTGCATCAATGTTGACTCTAATTGTATGATTTACTCCTTTATAGAATAATTGCATCAAATCCCATGTAAGGATTCAATTGAGGTAGACACTGCTTCTGAAGGTCTCTGAATCTTTCCCAGTATTCATAAAATGTTTCATCATCTCTTTGAAAGAAAGAGTTAATCTTATTTCTGATCCTCAACACCTTTGTAGGTGGTAAGTATTTATTGAAAAAGGCTGTGTAAAGCTCTTACCAAGTGTTGATGGAGTTTAATGGCAGACTTGTAAACCATCTCTTTGCTCTATCCATTAGGAAAAATGGAAAGAGAATCAACCGGATTGCATCAGGTTGTACTCCATTCATCTTAAAGTTAAAACAATACTCTAAGAATCTAGACATATGACTAAATGGATCTTCGTGAGGTAGCCCATTGAATGGTGAGTTCTGGATCATCTGGATCATTGCCGATTTGATTTCAAAGTTATTTGCTGCTACCACCGGCCTTACAATTGGTGTCTGATCACCTTGCACATTAGGACTCATAAAGTCTCGCATAGTTCTCTGACCATTCTGAGAATTTTGAAGAACTTATTGTCTCGGTGGGTCATTCTCTAAGTCCCTTGCATCCATTTTGCTTGGTGAGTGTTTTGATATGATTATTTATTTCTTTTTCTCACGAACTATCTTTTCTAACTCCAAATCAAGTGGTATCAATTCAAGTCCTTGTTTACTTGCACTTCGTGTGTTGTGTATCAACCAACACAACCTGTAATACCACAATTAAAAACAAAAATAAAAATAACGTCTAAATCAAACAACATAATTTTCTTACAATATCAATCCTTTGCCAATCCCCTGCAACGATGCCAAAAACTTGATGTGTGTGTAAATTCACAAGCGCACAGAATCGTATCAAGTAGTAAATAAAGATATCGTCGCACAGAGATTGTAGATTGAATATTGCAATACTAACTATGCTTATTTGTTTAGACAACGAAATAGAGTTTGGAATTTCAAAGAAACTAAATTAAGAAAGGTAAAAACACAAATTCAATGCAAATTTTAAAAGCTAGGGTTCTTATTCTCAATTGTACCATTTCAAAGGATTGATTACACAACTAGGTCTACACTAGTTTTAATTTATTTTAAAGGAATCTTAGAAACTATAGATTTTCCTCTCAAATAAACCTATAATTAATTGGAGATTAATTAACACTAAGTTTACCAGCTCTCACCAACCTAATGTCTTTTAATTCCAATTTTAATCATAACCTTTAATCAATATTAATTCACTTAATTGTCTCTCAACTAATTAAGCAATTAATAGGTCATTGCCTAATCCTATAGAACCTATCTCTCGATTAGTGTCAATTCAATTCTAGGGTGATCAGTCCTAAAATGACATTAAGCTCAACAACAACCCATGAATTAAATCTAGCAACCTAACATAATCACAATAAGCACATGGTCAATTCAGAATAAAAACCCTAAAAAGGATTTAGCTACTCATGTTAAAGGGAAAAGAAAACAAACAAGAAATGAAAATCAATCTGAACATTATAATAAATAAAAGAGTGATACAAGAAAAACCCCTTTCAAATGATGTCAGGAATCCTTGTTATTCTAACTTCAAGCCAAGTATCACCTCTACTATGAACTAAATTAATGAAAATGTATTTTAAAATAATTAAGAATAAGAACAATCTAAAACAGGAATAACTTAAAAATCAAGAACAAAACTAGAACAACCCTTAAATAGAGAGTAAATGGTCCTATTTATAGACCCAAAGACCTAGTGAGAAAGGTAATCTAATCCTTTTCAAACTCTATTTAATCAAAAATTAAGAGATAAGTCCCTTTCTATCTAAACTTCAGCTGAAAATTATCATCTCGTGAGTTGTCAGGCATAGGTGCACAAGAAAATGGCATGGCTATGCAAGAAATACACCAATGCTGAGCCATATATCTGGCATGGCTGTGCTCGATTTTGGCATGGTCGTGCCACTCTGTGACATACCAAAATTAAGTTTTAGGCATGGCCATGCAACAATTAAGCACAACCATGCTCAATCCCTATGTAGATAATTCCTTATCATGAGTCTTTGGCTCATCCAATCTTCAAGGATTGATCCAATCTTCATCCCAATGCATCCTACAAAACAAAATACAAAAGAAATTATCTAAAAACAACTAAATTATAGTAATTAAGACAAACTAACAAAAACTAACTAAATTAACTAAAAACTAACTAAACATGCAACTACTAAGCCTAAGATGCAATAGAATAGAGTGATTAAAATAAGTGTTATTTACACTCATCACTATCCTTTCTAAGATTCTCTTCAGTTCTCTATTGCTAACCTTAACTTGCCCACTTGTTTATGGATGGTATAGGGTGGCTATCTTGTGTTTCACTCTATAACGAGCTAACAATGCTTCTATGTTTTTGTTACAAAAGTGTGTTCCTCCATTGCTTATGATAGCTCGAGGCATTCCGAATCTTGAAAAGAGTTTTCTTAAGAATTTACAGACTACTCTTGCATCATTTACTACACATGCTTGAGCTTCCACCCATTTTGATATATAATCTACACAAATAAGTATATACTTGTTTCCGTTTGACATAGGAAATGGCCCCATAAAGTCTATGCCCCAAACATTAAATATTTCTACCTCTAGAATGCCCGATTGGAGTATTTCATCCTTCTTTGAAATGTTGCCACTCCTTTGGCATGCATTACAACTGAGTACAAACTTCTAAGTATCTTGAAATAGTGTAGGCCAGTAGAAGCCTGCTTTAAGAATCTTAGCAGCTGTTCTTTGTGAACTATAATGGCCACCATGTTGCATCCCATAATAATGTTATAATATTGAATCAGAATCATCATATCCTATGAATCTTCTTATCATGCCATACTGCATAGCTTTTAGAGATATGGATCATCCTATAAATAGAACTTAGAGTCATATATGAGCTTCTTCCTCTGTTGACTGTTAAACTCCTTTGGAAACTTCCCACTTGAGATGAAATTAGCTATGTCCGCAAACTAAGGAGCATTTATGCTTCTAATCACCAGAAGCATCTCATCTGAAAATAGTTCTTAGATGGCCTCCTCCTCATAATCTCTGTCTTGCTCCAACTCTAATATTGAGAGATGATCTGCTACAATATTCTCTAATCCTTTTTTATCTTTGATTTCAATATCAAACTCTTGTAAAAGAAGCACCCATTTTATGATCCTTGGCTTTGAGTCCTTCTTATTCAAAAGGTACTTCAATGCTGCATGATTTGTATACACAAGAACTTTAGCACCAAGAAGATAAAATCTAAATTTGTCAAAAGAAAAAATTACTACTAGCATCTCCTTCTTAGTTGTTGCATCGTTGAGCGACGCATCATACAATGTTTTGCTTGCGTAGTAGATAATATGAAGTTTATTCTCCTTTCTTTGGCCAAGCACTACTCCTATTGCATGATCACTTGCATCACACATCAATTCGAATGGAAGATTCCAATCAGGTGATATAACTACATGGGCTGAAATCAATGCTTTTTTAACCTGTCAAAAGCCAATTTACATCCATCAATAAAATCAAAAGAAGACTCTTTTTCAAGTAACTTACAAAGAGGTTTAGAAATTTATGAAAAATCTTATATGAACTGTCTGTAAAAGCCTGCATTTCCTAGGAAACTTCTAACTCTTTTGACATTGGTGGGATACTGAAGCTTTTCAATGATCTCCACTTTTGCTTTATCAACTTCAATCTCTTGTGCTGATAATTTATAACCAAGGACAATTCCTTCTTCTACCATAAAATGACATTTTTTTCCAATTTAGTACTAAGTTCATCTCTTTACAGCATGCAAGAACTTGCTCTAAATTCTCTAAACACCCTTCAAAAGAGTTTCCATAGATAAAAAAGTCATCCATGAAAACATCCATGATCTCTTTTACTAACTCTGAAAATATAGCCATCATACACCTTTCTAATGTTGCTGGAGAATTGTATAATTCAAATGGCATTCTTCTATAAGCAAATATGCCATAAAGACATGTGAATGTCATCTTCTCTTGATCCTCTAAAACAATTGCAATCTGATTGTATCCTGAATAGCCATCCAAGAAATAATAGAAATTATGTCCTGCTATCCTTTGCAACATCTGATCAATAAATGATAGTGGAAAGTGATCCTTCCTAGTAGCTAAATTCAGCTTCATGTATTCAATGCACACTCTCCATCCATTCACTACTCTTATAGGAATCTACTTACCTTCTTCATTTTCCATCACGGTCATGCCTCCTTTCTTTGGCACACACTGAACCGGACTTACCTATGAACTATCTGAAATTGAGTAAATAATTTCAGCATCTAATAGCTTGACCACTTCCTTTTTAACCACTTCTTGTATGTTTGGATTGAGCCTTCTTTGCCTTTCAATGGTTGGCTTATGTCCTTCTTCCATCAGAATTTTATGCATACAATAAGATGGACTTATACCTCTAATGTTAGAAATTTGCCAATCAATTGCTCTTATTCTTCTCATAAGCATCTTCATAAGCAAATCTTCTTGATCTTGGATGAGGTTAGAGAATATAATCACGGGTAAAGTTTGATTTTCACCAAGAAAAGTGTACCTCAAATGTTGAGGTAAAGGTTTTAAGTCTACATTTGGTGGTTTTATGATTGAAGGTGGTGTAGGTTCAGTATTTGGTAATTGAAAATTGGGTAAATGGGGTTAGTGTTTGAGGCTTTCTTCATCTTGTGAAAATTGTACCTGCAGACGCTTCTCAATATTCTTAAATTCCATAGAATTTGCTAACCTTTGTCATTAGACTTCACGCACATATTCATCCAAAATATCAACTCTCAAGCATAAATTATTATTAAAAGGATATTTCATACCTTGATAGATGTTGAACTTACAACTTTCCTCACCTCCTCTCAATGTCAAAGTACCATCATAAAGATCAATGATTACTTTTATAGTATAGAGAAAAGGCATACCAAGGATTAATGGAACATCTTCATCTTTCTCAAAGTCAAGGACAATAAAGTCAACTGCAAAGATGAATTTTTCAGCTCTTACGAGTACATCTTCTACTATACCTTCTAGTTCCTTTACTGTCTAATTTGTAAGTTGTAAGTGAATACTTGTAGGTTTTGCCTCTCCTAGTCCCAATTTTTTATAAATTGACAAAGGCATAAAATTAATAAAGCACCAGAATCACATAACAATTTTTGAAATAATAAATTTCCAATAGAATATGGGATAGTAAGACTCCCTAGTTGCTTCCTTTTTAAAAAAAGTTTATTAGAGATGATGGTACTGCACTCTTTTGTAAGCGTAACTGTCTCACATTCTTACAACTTCTTTTTGTTAGAAATCAGTTCCTTCAAAAACTTTGCATACTTAGGCATTTGAAAAAGACATTCCACAAGAGGCATATTGATATGGAGTGTCTTGAATCTTTTCACGAACTTTACAAACTGTTGATTATGCTCCTATTTCTTCAGTCTTTGTGGATATGGTACTGGAGGTTCATACGGTCGAATTGGTGGTGACTTTGCTTTCTTTTTAGTCTCATTTTAAACTTTTGGATCCTTTCGTACAGCAACCCATTCATCTTCTTGCTCTTTCTCTCATTCGTTCTTTCTTTTTTCATATTCCAGTATTGCTTTAGGTGTTTGAATCTCTGTGCCACTTTTCAAGGTGATAGCCTTCAACTGTTCCTTTAAGTTTTTCTTCGTGTTACTCAGTAATGCACCTTGATTCTTTGTAGATAAAGAATTTGCTAGCTGCCCCATTTGCACTTCTAGATTATAAATAGAAGAAGAATGATTTCGAATAATTTGCTCCATCCTCTTTTGAGCTTCATTTTACTGACTCATCTTTGCTGAAATTACATCTATGAATTTCTCCATCTTACTTTCCATTGAAGTTCCTGAAGATGAACCTCTATCTTAGTGAAATTGAAGTTAAGGTTATTGTGCATTCTAACCTCCAAGTCTTGGTGGTGCTTGTGGTCACCACTAGTTATTTCCTTGACTACTCCAAGAGATATTTGAATGATTCCTCTAACTAGGATTGTAAGTGTTACCAAAAACTTAGTTTTGAGGCCCTTTAAAGTTACCCACATAGTTGACACCTTCCATAGACATTCCTTGCATTATTTGACACTCTATTGTAGGATGTCCTCCTTAACATAATTAACAAGAAAAAGATAATATTGATACTGCATTAACATTCACTTTGTCCATCCTTTTTGTTAGAGCATCAAGCTTTGCATTCAACATGATAAAATTGTCCACTTCTATTGCTCCAGCTTTCTTTGAAATGGTCCTCTCATTAGACCACAAACTTTGTGTATTGGCCATTTCTTCAAAGAGATCTAAAGCATCTTCTAGTGTTTTTGACATGATAGTGCCTTCAGCTGCGGCATCAATGTTAACTCTAACTGCATGATTAACTCCTTTATAAAATGATTGTACTAAATCCCATGTAAGAATCAATTGAGGCGGACACTGCTTCTGAAGGTCTTTGAACCTTTCTCAGCACTCATAGAATGTTTCATCATCTCTTTGAAAGAAAGAGTTAATTTCATTTTTGATACTTAACACCTTTGCATGTGGTAAATATTTGTTGAAGAAAGCTGTATAGAGCTCTTGCTAAGTGTTGATGGAGTTGGGTGGCAGACTTGTAAACCATCTCTTTACTTTATCCATAAAAGAAAATGGAAAGAAAATCAATCATATTGCATCAGGCTGTACTCCATTTATCTTGAAAGTGGAGCAATACTCCAAAAATCAGGACATATGACCAAATGGATCCTCATATGGCAACCCATTAAATGGTGAATTTTGGATCATTTGGATCATTACCGGCTTCATTTCAAAGTTGTTTACTACTACTGCCGGCCTTACAATTGGTGTTTGGTCACCTTGTACATTAGGACTTGTAAAATCTCACATGGTTCTCTGGCCATTTTGAGGATTCTGAAGAACTTGTTACTTTGGAGGCTCATTTCTTTCATCATCCCCTATGTTCATTTTGCTTGGTTGTTGTTGTTTCTTTTTCTGATGAATTGTCTTCTCTAACTCCAAATCAAGTGGTATCAATAAAAGTCCCTGTTTGCTTGCACTTCGTGTGGTGTGCATAAACTAACACAGATTCCTATAATACTAAAACACAATTAAAAATAAAGTCTAAATCAAGTAATATAATTTTCTTAACAATATCAATTTTGACAATCCCTAGCAACGTCGCCAAAAACTTAATGAGTACAAATTTACAAGTGTATAGAATCATAATAAGTAGTAATTAAAATATTGTCCTACAGAGATTGTAAAATTGAATACTGAAATAATCACTATGTTTGTTTGTTTAGACACCAAAATTAGGGTTTGAAATCTTAAAGAACTAAAACTGAATCAATCAAATTTAAAAACTAGGTTTCTTACTCTCAATTTGACCATTTCTTGAGATCGATTAATCATCTAGGTCTAACTTAATCCTAATTTATTTTGAAGGTATCTTATGAATTATAGATCTTCCTCTCAGATAAACCTATAATTAATTTAGGATTAATTAATACTAAGCCTATTGGCTCTCACTAACCCAGTATCTTTTAAACCCAATTTTTAGCACAGCCTTTAATCAATATCAACCACTTAATTGTCTCTCAACTAATTCAACAATTAACAAGTTATTGTTTAATCCTATAAAACCTATCTCTCAATCAAGCTCTATAGAATTAATTTAACCTTAGGGTGATCAATCCTAAAATGATATAAGCACAACAATAACTAATAAATTAAAACTAATAACCTAGTATTAATCACATTAGGCACATGGTCAAATTAGAATAAGAATCCTAAAAAGAAATTAGCCACTCATATTAAAAAAAAGAAAGCAATGAAGTAATGAAAACAATTCTAAACATTATGAATAATAAAAAGAGTTGATAACGTAAACCCCCTTCCACAATGTAGTAAGGAAGCCTTTGCTCTTCCAACTTCAAAGCAATTCTCTACTCTTACTATGAACAAAATAAAGAAAAATAATAATTCCAAAATGCACTGGAAGGAGTCCTCTTTTAATTAGGAAAAACTCCTCTTTATGGCCCTCACACACTCTCTCTAAGACTTCCACATCTTATCTAATCTAGGGTTTAAGAGGCAAGCTTCATCCTATCTAATCTTCAGCTCTAAATCTACTTCTGATTGGCTGCCACATCAATATGCACAGGTGTGTAGGAAAGTGATATGGTTGTGCAACATAAAAGCCTTGAATCTTTCGGAGACAGGCACGACCATGTAAGAATATGGCATAGCCGTACAGCCCTATAACTTGTTTTTCTCATGAATTAGGCACGACCATACGGAATATGGCACGGCTGTTCACCTTTGATGAGAAGATAATTCAACTTTGACATCCCAATCTTATCTTATCTTCATTTGCTATCTCCATCTTCTTCCAAATGCAACTTACAAATAAAAACTCAACAAAAATCATTTATTCAAAGTAAAATTAGCTAAATCCTAATAACATAAAAAAAATTAACTATACTAGCTAAATATGCAACTAACTAATTCTAATATGCATAAAATAAAGTGCTCAAAATAAACATTTTTCACACTTATCAGCTCTCTCCATGGGGAAGTGCTTGGCCTGATAAACCCTTTTTCTAACAATTATTCTAGTTGCTTCTTTAATTGTTTTAATTCTAAATGCTCCATTTTGTATGGAGCAATTAATATTGATGTCGCTCTTGATATAGTTTCAATTTTAAAATTCACTTCCCGATATGGAGGCAACCCCAACAACTCATCTAAAAACACACCAGGATTCCTCCCTAATAACTGGCATATCCATTACCCCCGAACTAACTTTTGTTGTGTCTATGATGTTGGCCAAATAAGCTTTACATCCATCTTTAATCAAATGAAATGCTGTTGTAGCTGAAATTAAACAAGTAGGGATAATTTCCCTCTTACCTACTAATATTATCTTTTTCTGCCCCGAAACATCTATAATTACTTCCTTCGTATAACAATTCACAATGGCATGATATTTGGACAACTAATCCATTCATAAAATAACGTTAAACTCTTCCAGTTTAATAACTATAAAGTCTCCATGCAAAGTCATACCATCTATATAACACTCGTATTTTTAGATGCACTGTTTATGCATATTATTTTCATATCATATGGAGTAGAATTATGGATTTACATCTAAGTAGGGTATGTGCTTATTGGTAGAGAGGGGCATATTTGTTAAGAAAGTTTTTAGAGTTATTTGTTAAAATAGAAAGTTGTAGATTATTGTGTAATAATCCTATTTTATTAAGGAGGTGTAGAGAATTATGGAGATAATTGTTTGTAATTATCTAGTATCTTATTATTTAATTCTTTAATAAAAGTTAAGTAATTATGTTAAGGGGACACAACTTAGATAAATGGAGTATTTTAATTGGTGTATATTTAATATGTATATTTTATTGTGAGTGTGTATATATATGTGGTTGAGTGTAGAGAATTTGGGGGTAGAAGAAGAAGAGTGAAATTAAGAGGATTTGGAAGATTTTTTATTTTCTCTATACATCTAGCAATCAATTTGGGGACCTTTAGAAGATCCATAAGCTTTTGGGAGTATCAATTTGGTAAGCCTTATATTTATTTTAGTTAATTGAAGTTAGGTTTTGGAGTTGTGAAATCGGATTCTGTTTTCTTCATGCATTAATCTTATTTTTTGACCATATCTAGAGTTATAAAACTCTGATTTGAGCAAGGTTTGATGTTTTAGAAACTTCAGAGAGTCTTCTACAACTCTTGTGTTTTGAGGCAGAGTTGATTCTACTATTAAAGGTAACTAGCACAGCTTGACATTTTTGTGCTCATGCTATCAGCTTTGTTTTGGCTGGATTCACTCAAAAATCCATAGTTATTTCCATACATGTCCAAATTGAGTAATTCTAATTGTAATTAGAAGTAGACACATATTTCTAGCTTCAGTTATAGTTTTATGATTTTTAGACTTGTGTGTAAATTATTTGGATATATTAAATCTTAAGCTTTAAAGTGCATTTGGGTGAAAGAGTCATGGTTTTTTTGTGAGATTGATATATGGTTATGTATAAGACTTAATAAAGGGAAAGAAGGAACTTATATGTAGAAGAAGACCCTTTTTAAAGTAGGAAGTACTTGAAGGTAAGTAACTATTGATATATATTGTGTATATATGCTTGGTTTTTATATGTATTATTATGTATTCCTAAATGGAATTGAATGAATATATGAATTAGTGGAATATTGTGGAATGAGTTCTACCTTTTTATGTATTGTAAATGTAAGCTTGAAAGTTTATTACTCACTTGCTCCTTTTTTATTTTGGACTCCCGTACGCACTCGATGTAGTGCCAATGGTAATGGAACTTTACAGTGATTGTTTATAGACTTGGTAGAGGTTTGAAAGACTATATGATAATCCTTAGTTTGCATTTATTTTATTGGTTATCATGCTCTATCAACTCTTTGCTTATATAATTAGT
Source organism: Macaranga tanarius (assembly GCA_949673435.1). Taxonomy (NCBI): domain Eukaryota; kingdom Viridiplantae; phylum Streptophyta; class Magnoliopsida; order Malpighiales; family Euphorbiaceae; genus Macaranga; species Macaranga tanarius. The sequence continues at coordinate 19,260 of CATIWO010307047.1, forward strand.
ATATGCAAGCAACTGTATTCGTAGTTGCTTATTGAATTGCAAGCTCACCCCTTTACTGTTGAAACATTTCAGGAATTGATTAGCCAACGCGTTAAAAGGTTGCATAAGAGTTATAGGTGGGCTGAATGAGTTGGTGTACCTGACCTTCCTCCTGCATATCATTTAGAGTTTTTGTAATGGCATTATTGTGTAAGTGTTTTGGGTATTATATAATATGTGTGTAACACCAGACATGCTATGTGTGTAATGTATGTACATGGATATACATATGAGTTCTTGTATATATACAAGTACTTTTGAGAAAATTTTATTTTGCCACATGTGGATGATTGTGTATGCCATATGTATGGTTATGGTGTTGGGCGTCACATTTTGTGGTATTAGAGCAAGGTTTAGATTTCCTTAGGACATAAGAATGTGATATATTGATGGCATATCATGCATAAATTATGAGTTATACATAGTGATGTACATTGCATATGTCAAGATGGAAGGACACCAGGCTCAATTCGGCCTAAATGAGTTACTAGAGTTAATTTATAGACAACTATATATGTATGCCTTATGTGAGCTTGAACAATTTCTTTTTATAACCCCTCTATAAATGCATATTGTTGTATAATTGAGAACGGATTAAAAGTGTGAAAGCTACGAATCAAAGGCAAGTGGATGGTACTGTTGATAAGTTATGAGAAGATAAAAGATCGTTGTGCAACAGTTTTCATGAGGATTGGTGATTCTGTCATAGTAGAGGAATGGCTACAAAATGTGGAAGAAATTTTTTTGATTGAATTGATTGTATTGGTAAGAAAAGAATCAGTTATCTGTATCATTATACGAGCAAGACACTTTGAACTGGTGGAAGATGATATTAGAGGTGACATTAACATGGATAGATTTTCTAAGGGCATTGATAGAGAAATACATTTCAGATGAGTATGTGGACAAAAAGAAGATTGAATTTCTAAAACTGAAACAAAATAGATTATTCGTGGTCAACTATGATATCTTTTGATTATGAATTTATATAATTATTTTTATGAGTATGTATTATATATACATGGTACGTTTGCATTATTAAGGATATGGTATATATGTTTCAATAATTGTTTAGATATTATTATAATGAATTAGATAATGGAAAGATAATTATGTTGATTGGCTAAGTGTCCGTCAACAATTCGAATAAGCTAAAATATGTTAAGAGTGATGTGATTGTGTGAGAATAGGTTCGACCAGATATCGATTATTGAGATGTGTACAAATATTAAATAAGTATTGAGATTTAAGCTTATGTGAGGTGCACTCAAATGCTATTAATTATAATTATATTCATCTATGTATTAATTTGGTAAGTTGTGAGTAATTGTAAGAATGTTGCAAGTGTATACGTGAATATTGATTTATGTAAAGATATAAATGAGATTGATATATTTGTGGTGAAATATATGATTGAACGAGGTAAATATGAAATGTGATGGTATTAGAATTATGGTTGTAATTAGTATTTATTATGAACTTGAGGTTAGTTTATTGGATATAAATGATGTTATGTTTATGATGAAATGTGAATATAATATATTATTAAGTCGATTGGCTTTGTGACCATCGACTAGGAGAAATGTTGATTTTGTCGATTGGTTTTATGACCGTCGACTATGAGAAATATTGATTATGTTGATTGGCTTTGTGACCATCAATAATATGGAATGTGTTGATTATGTTGATTGGCTTTGTGACCATCAACAATGTGAAATGTGTTAATTATGTCGATTAGCTTTGTGACCATCGACAATGTGAAAGATAGGTCGATTAGCTTTGTGACCATCGACTATAAGAAATATGATGTCGATTGGCTTTATGACTGTCGACAATGTGTAAGGTTAGTTATGTTGACTAGCTAAGTGACAGTCAATAATGTGAAATGTTAATATTAAATCGATTGGCTAAGTGTCTATTGAAAAGATTAAATGAAATGTTATGAATATGAAAATATGAAATAATGATTGTAAGTGTATTTATTTTTATATATACAAATGTATATGCAGGTGTGTGATAAGGATATTGAATGGTGGACATGACAAGAGTCCTTGCATTTATGCTTGTTATGTGATATTGATGCATGGTTATGAGTAGGAGTGGATAAGGATAGAGGAGACACCACTCACTAAGGGAACTTTGCTTTTGAAGGAGTTGAAGCATTTTGTGTAAGTGATTATTAATATATATATATATGTTGAATCTCTTGAATAAAAGAACTATATTAATAATAATGATTTGGTAAGTATGTAATGTGGTATGATATATATACATAATATGTATATATAAATTGTGAGAATGTTATATTGTATTGAAATGAATGATTGAATGAGGTGTGAAGTGAATATGAATATTGAATGAGAATTGTGTTACTTAACATAAACTGGCCAATTATGTGATGAGAAATGAAATGTTATATATATATATATATATTTGCTTAGAATGTGGAATTGTATTGAATGGATTGACGAAATATGGTGTGAAGTAATGTTTGATTATTCAAATGTGAGTGGTACATATATATGTGAATTGATTGAATGATGGCGATATGAAATAAATCTATGGATTGTGAAATGTTGAATTGTGATTGATATAATATGAAGTGAGATATGGCTATTAAAATGTGATGTGTATGAGAATGAGAATTTATTGAATGTTGGTGAGGAATATGTAAGATAGTGAGGCTAAGTCGGGCGGATAGTCTCAGTATGTGACCACTTGTGAGAAATGCGCATATGAGGTAGTTCCAGCTAGAAACCAAATTATATTGTGTTATGAATGAATGAATGAATTTGTGGTTAATATAATATTGCATAATTGCTATATATTAATTGAAATGTGTGAAGAATGCTTTTAAAGGTAAGTTAAAGCTCGTATATCTTATGTATATGTGTTTAGAAGTTGTTGTGTGTACTTTTGGTATATGATGAGCATAAATGCTATACATGATTGATATTTGGCATAACAGTGACTTGTATGAGTTGATATGCACTTATAATGGTTTGGAAAGGTAAGTGAATTCTTATATACCTTGTGTATACATTTGGTATATATTTAGCATAAATTCTATATATATGATTGGTATTGTGTTGTATTGACAAGGGTGAATGGTGATTTACTATGGTTATTGGAAAT
>CATIWO010307101.1:0-12999 GCA_949673435.1 Macaranga tanarius
AATTACATATATAGACATTATATATAGTATATGATTTAAATATCAACAATAGTACGTATGATAAAAAAATTATTATTTTATACTTATAATTAGAAATATTATAGATAGTTTTTAATTATTTATATAATTTCAAAAAATGAACATATCTATTTTTATTAAATTTTTGATAATCTAATTTATTATTATTATTAAGCTGCAAATTTTTTTTATTAATATAATTTTAATATTTTTATTTGTGTGGCTAATATTTTAATAACTACAATATTAATAATTTAATACTTATCCAAATAATTTTTTATTAAGTAATGATAATCAATTATTTTATTAAGTAATGATAATTAGTTATTTTATTAAGTAGTGATAATTAGTTAAAGTTAAAAGGATAGGACAATAAATATAATTTTAAAAATAGAGTTGTTGATAAAAAAAATTAATCAAATAAATTTTTGTAGTTTTTGGGAACTGAATAGCTAACATATCTATCTCAACAGTTAAAACAAACATCCCCTTATAAAAGAATTTAAATAGTATTAAAATATGTATAGTACTCCTTCTGTTCTATTCCAATGTCACAAAGATTAAGAATCTTATTTAATAGGCATAATTATAAGTGCAAATCACTATATTACACTCTTTTATAAAAGCCAAAAATTATTACTTCAATCAAACTCTAAAACCAATATATGGGTGAAATTGAACATAAGAGTTTATTTTTTATTGGTAATCTAAATACGTCATTTGGAGTGGAATAAATTCTATTTTTTTAAACTGACAATTGGAATGGAATCGGAGGGAGTAGTATTTTTTAAAGGGAGTAGTATTTTAATTAAAAAATACTAACTAACTATATTAAATATTTTATTTTTAAAATTTTACACAATAATTTTTAGAGATAAATACTAGCATATGAAGAGATACAATCATTAAATTTTGAGTTTAATAATTTTTGTTGTAGTTGTTGTATCAAATATATTGCATTGCACTCGATAAAAAAAAAATTAATAATTTTTGGGAGCTAATCATTATATATATATATATATAGATAGATATAATGCATATACAACCTCCTGAATTTGCCAGTTTTTTTCACTTTCACACTTCAACTTACGTTTTTGCTATTTCAACACCTGAACTTGTCTAAAATGTAATTTTTAAGCCTCTGTCATTACATTAGGAAATCAATATGTAACACGTAAAAGTGTCTAACTGACCAAAATCTATAAGTAGGGGTGTCAAACTGACAAAAAGTGGCAATTGTGGGGGTGGTAGATGTATTATATTATTATATTAGTATATTTTAGGCAAAAAGCGGCAGGTTCATGTGTTAAAATGGTAAAATCGTAAGTTGAGGTGTCAAAGTGAAAAAAACTGGCAAGTTCAGGGGAGTGGGTATGTATTAAGCCTATATATATATATATATAATATTTTTGCAGAAATAGGGCAAAAATAAATAGATAATTAAGAATTAAGCTGCAATTTAACCGGAGAAATCCTTGCCGATTTTTTACCCACCGACTTAAAATACCTAAAAGCCCAACCTCGAAAGTTTGCCCGTCGCATCAACAGGTTCGTTTCGTCATTTCATTAAACCGCGAAAGCAAAAATATCTCTCTCCTTTTCTTTTTGCTCTAACACACATACAAGAGAAAAGAGAGCGCCAAAAACAAAAACATTTTCTTGGTCTTTGGACCCAACAATAAAAAAAATAAATAAATAAACCGAACCGGAAAGAAACCACCCATTTGATTTGGATCCTAAGAATAAATCATGACCGTCCATTCTTTAATCCAACGGCTGTGATCAGTCGGCGTAGTGGTTACCCTATTTTCTTCCTCAAAAATAGCGTTTATCATAAACCCTAGCCCCCACGATAGAGATAGAGCTTTCATCACTCGCTTCTCCTTTCTCTCACACTCTCTGAATCAACAGCAACACACAGCAAGATTTACGTGAATCGCCTTTAATTTTTTCGCTCCGATCTTTTATCTCGTCTCTGTTTCGACAGAAGAATAAAAAAAACCAAAAAAAAAAAAAATCTCTCTTCGTAAAGAGTTAGTTTATACCCAGATCTTAATTTTCAAGATTTCTCTTTTTTAATTTTTTTCACTTTCTTTGTTAAATTTTATGATTTTTAGCTTCTGGGTTTTTATGGGTTTCTCTTAATCTTTTCAATTTTGTTGTCTTTTATCATATGGGTCACCATTCTTTCTCGTTAACTCGGTGAGTTTTTGTTATTTAGATCCAACGAGATGGCGTGGTGTTGAGAGTGTTCTGTTGGGTGTTTAAACTCGGTGTTGTCCCCGGAGGTAAACTTGCTGACTCGGTGTTATTGTCTTGGTGTTTTTCAAACTGGGTGAGTTGACTCGGAAGGTAACTCGGAGACTCAGTGAGTCGAGGAGGAGTAGGAAGATCGAGTTAATAGTCGGATTAAGCAGTAACCGAGCGGCAACAATGCCGTCGGTCGGTATGCGTCGTACCACCAGAGTATTTGGGGTGGTGAAAGGGGTAGATGGTGCCCGGGTTCTACGGTCAGGGCGAAGAATTTGGCCGGGATCAGGTGAGAACAAGTTAAGGAGAGCTAATGATGGAGATGAATGGTTACATACCATGATAAAATCCGCCAATAGTAACAAGAATCATCATCATCATCATAACTCTATCATCAAGTGCAACAAGGAAAACGGGTGGACCCAAAACCAAGCCCCTGTTTCTAAACTAAAGAGAGATAAAGAAACACCTGCTTCTGGTGCTGGTGATGGCTGTGAAGTGGTAAAGAAAGGTAATGATAGTGGAAGCAAGATGTTTGGTATTGTGTATACTAGAAAAAAGAGGAGACTGGGAGTGGAAAAGCAAGAAAATTTGGACAATGATAAGATGTTTAGGATTCAGTTTACTCGCAGGCAGAGACGGAGGCTGCAAGGGGATGATGGTGAAACTTATGAGACTGCACATCTTGGCGTTGTTGTTGATGGTTATTGTAGTAGTGCATTAGCATCTTCTTTTTTGCATTCGGTTTTGGGTTATATTAGGAAGAATAATTTAAGTGTTTCTGAGCTTTTGGGTTTCTTGTTGGCTGAACCGGTCAGTTGTGCTTTTGCTTCGAATGGAATTCGTTTTTTGCAGGTATTTCTTGGTTCTTTTGTGGGTTTCTTTTTGTTATTTAAGTATTGTAAAGTAATATTTTTGTTCAATTTAATTTTTATTTTGATGAATACTTGTAATGTTGCTTAAATGCTTTCTTATTAGTTGTTTGTTCATTTTTCATTGTTCAATGTGTTAACCGCTGCAATTTTGTTTTCTTCATTTTTTTTTTCAGGACACAACTGGTAATAGAAAAGGAATTTGCAAGATTTTTGGGGCCAGAAGTGCTGTGCCTATGTTTTCTTTGGATTTTTCTGTAGTTCCTTTCTTTTTCACGAACATGCATCTTAGGTTGGCCTTTAGAGTTAAGTATCTTTCTCCTGAACCTGTAAATAATTCACTGGACGAGGACTTGTGTGATGAAATAATGAGCCAAAGTGATGATGGCCCTTTTTGCCTCGTCAAGACTGACACTTCATTAGAAACTGATAATTCTGGAAATAAGGTTGTCTTGCATTCGTCTGTTAGGGCTTCTAAATTGGCTGGCCGGCATATTCAGTGCAGAAATGTCTTAAATTCCCGTGGTATTCAAAAGCGGAGGAGTTCATTGAGGAGGAAGAGAGCTAGAAATCCTTCAGTGGTTGGCATGCACAAAGCTAATGGTGCTTTAGTTTCTGATCTCATTAGTAGTAGGAGAAATGGCATTCCTTTTTCTTCTGTGGTCCCTAAGAACAAGCTTAGGAGATCCTTGCGGATTACTCCTGCTGCAAACCTCAAAGAGGTAAGTTCTACCGTGGTTGAAGCCACTCGGGCCGTGGACTCTTCAAGTTGCTATGCAAATTTACTAGTTATCGAATCAGACAGATGTTACAGGATGGTAGGGGCCACTGTCGCATTAGAATTAGGTGGTTCAAAAGAGTGGGTTCTTGTTGTGAAGAAGGATGGGTTGACCAGATACACATACACAGCACAAAAGAGTATGCGTTCATGTTCTTCCAATCGAATCACTCATGATATAATATGGACTGCGGATGAAACTTGGAAGCTAGAGTTTCCCAACCGGCAGGACTGGCTAATCTTTAAGGATCTTTATAAAGAATGTTGTGATCGCAATGTGCCTACTTCTATTCCTAAAGCTATCCCAGTGCCTGGAGTGCATGAAGTTCTAGGTTATGAGGACAGCAGCAGTTTGCCCTTTTCCAGACTAGATGCGTACATTTCTTTTAACAACGATGAGGTAGCTAGAGCTCTGGCAAAGAAAACTGCAAATTATGACATGGATTGTGAAGATGAGGAATGGCTGAAAAAGTTTAATAGTGAATTCTTTGTTGAATCTGATAATCAAGAGCATCTTTCAGAGGAGAATTTTGAGTTGATGATTGATGCCTTGGAGAAGGCCTTTTATATCAGTCCAGATGATTTTACTGATGACAAAGGAGCTGTAAATTTTTGTACAGACTTGGGTAGGAGGGAAGTAGTTGAAGCTGTGTATGGTTATTGGATGAAAAAACGGAAGCAGAGACGATCACCACTGCTTAGGGTTTTTCAGGTAAATGTTTCTTTATGTCTCATATATCTGATGGTGTATTGGCAACATTTTCATTCTATATTTATTCTTCATATCAGTGACACTGGAGGTTTTTACAATCTGGTCGTGTCAATGGATCATCCAATTGTAGTGCTACAGTTTTTATTTGTAACATTGTAGTTGATTATAATTTTACCGATTCTATATTGGTTTGGATTAAGCAAATATATCATGTATGTCTTGATGATTATACCTTATAGAAATTACACTGAACTCTGTTTTTGTTGGTCCAGTTCTTTCACCCTTATTTTGCTATGTTATTGTTTTCTTGATTTTCTCATTGTAAATCAATCATATTTTAGACGCATACAGCAAGCGCCTCTTTCATGCTATATGATGTTAGTTTTAAAGAAAGATGTCATTAATGTAATAGCTTGTAATTACCTGAATTCTTCCTGAACCATTTACTTCAGGTTTCAGAGAGAAAGCAGAGGTTTAACCACTACAATATTTGGTCAACATTTTGTCAATCCATTTGATTATGATTTGTTGGGAAACAGGATCAATTGAATATTGAAAAATAGAAAGGAATATAGAATTGTGCTAATGTTTTAAAGCTTCTTACCAGGTGTCACTTAAGTTTCCTTGCTAGCAGGATAAAATTTAAAACTGGTGTGGCAGCCTTGAAATTCAGCAGGATAATGCAAGATTTGTGTAGCCAAAAATGTGTTATTCATAATTTCCCGTTTTTCCTTTTACTATCTTGCAGTATACCAGTTGTATGTTAATCTTAACCAGTGAGTGACGTGGGATAAACTGTTCATTTACCCACATGTTGTGTAGCAATACTGCCTGAGGTTCTGGGACATATAATTGTTGTTGTGCAGTATAGACTCGTCATACACATTTTATATGAAGTCTTTACACTTTCCACCCTCATTTCTAACAGTTACATCAGGGAAAGAAAGCTTCACTATTTCCAAAACCTGGTTTACGTAAGAGAAGGTCATTCAAGCGACAAGCCAGCCAATCTGGAAGAGGCAAACAGCCTAGTCTGTTGCAAGGCAAGTTTTTTTTATGTTTCTTCTTTTTATATGTTTTTAGAGGTCTCAGTTGCTTCGAGCTTGAGTTGTGTATAGCCTCAGTTGTGAATCTTATGGCAGCTTTGTTGATTGGTTCTGTCTGCTTTCGTGGGTATGTATTAAAAATTCTCCTTTTGGAGAATGTATCTCATCTCATCTTCTATTTCTTTGCAGCAATGGCTGTAGAACATGATGCTTTGGAAGAACAGCTTGCCATGCGTAATGTAGAAGCTGCTAAAGCCTCAGCAAAGAGATCTGTAGAATCAGCCATTCTTAAACGGCGTCGAGCTCAGGTGCTTATGGAGAATGCTGATCTGGCAGTTTACAAAGCTGCAGCAGCACTAAGAATTGCTGAAGCTGCCTGTTCACTCAATCCGACATATATTGCTGAGTCTCATGTTTTGGATTGAATCGTGCAGGCGTATCTATCTGATGGTTTATGAGAAGGACAACCAATATCAACCGAAGGATTATAGCCCTTTTTGGCTGTTTTTGAAGCCCTGGAGAAAACCACCTTTGTAGAACGTATTGTAATTTTTGTATAGATTTTTTATTGGATGTACATTCTGTATTATTATAACCTCACAAACAAAGGTTTTTACAAGGGGATTTGTTTGATTTCCTTGGAGAAAAAAAAAGGGGGGAAAAAAAAAGAATATTACAGGAAAATTTTTGCCTTGCCTGGTATATGCGGACTCTCTCTTGAGCATTTTTGGCAAGTCCAAAAATATTTGCTCTTAGCTTGAGGTTGGCCTGTGCAGGGTTTTGCTCAGGTTGGTGGTGGTGGTAATGGTGCCCCGTAGTTTTCAGAATGTCTTTTCCCTTTTGTTTAGTTGCTTTGTTCCATCTTCTAATTTTAAATTTCTTCGTTGTTTTGTTGCCGAAGTTTCCTTGTAAATTAAAGAAGAGGCAGTATATATTGCATTTTAGTTGAGCTTTTAGGGCTTAGGCCTGTTGTGTTTTTTACCTGAGCTTTACGTAGGGCTTAGTCTTAATGTGTTTTTGTTGACAAGTTAGCTTCTTGTTCGTATTTCGTGGAGTCTTTTATTTTTGGGTCCCAGGCACTTGCGTTTTTTCTTTTTTTTCCCCCTTCTATTGGTTTGTTTAATGGACGTAGAGTGGGGTGTAATTTCATTAAAATTCGATGTATTTTATACGAAATGTCGTGTCACCCTGTAGTGTATATTTAAGGATGGTAAATTTTTTGATAAAAATGCCCCCAATAACAAGGGGCATTGTTTTTTTTAAGGATAATTACCCAAAAGGTCCCAACCCACGCGACGCAAAACATTACTCATATAAGGATAAGACCTAATTACTTAAAAAATCCTGAACTTTTCAAGTTTTAACAGTTTTAGCATGTTTTTTCAACTTTTATTTAAGAAATCTTGAACTTTACATTTTTTAACAATTTTAATACGTTCTTTTAAAATTTATAAAAAAATCAGAAACTTTATAATTTTTAACAATTTTAACATATTCTTTTAACAATTTATCAAAAAAAAATTGTTAAAACTCATAAAGTTCAGGATTTTTTAGGTAATTAGACCAATATTAAATTATATTTGTTCAATCAATTTTTTAACATCCTATAAAATGTTGTAGTGTTTAATATTGATATAATACTAAACTTCTTTTAATTTTTTTTAAAAACGAGAATTTAATGAATTAGCAAACATTTTCTTATTAAAATATATCATTTAATCTTAAATGATATATCTTATATTTTCTAATTTTTTTATCTTATAATACTTCAAGCGCTAATGAAACTATTTTAGTAAAATTAAACTATCTCAATTCTTGGATTAATAACTCTCTAGTTATCATCCATTAAATAATATTTAAGTATTCGAAAATTCTATATTTTAATAAGAAATTTTTTTGCTTATTTATTAAATTCTCGTTTATTAAAAAAAATTAAAAGAAGTATGATATCATATCAATATTAAACACTGCAACATTTTATAGGATGTTAAAAAATTGATTGAACAAATATAATTTAATATTGGTCTAATTACCTAAAAAATCCTGAACTTTATGAATTTTAACAATTGTTTTTGATAAATTGTTAAAAGAACATGTTAAAATTGTTAAAAATTATAAAATTTCTGATTTTTTTATAAATTTTAAAAGAACGTATTAAAATTGTTGAAAAATGTAAAATTCAAGATTTTTTAAATAAAAATTAAAAAAACATATTAAAATTGTTAAAACTTGAAAAGTTCATGATTTTTTAAGTAATTAGGCCAACAAATAATATCTATTAGCTATCAGCCATTAGCAATATTATCAGTTATTACCTACAGTTTAGCCAAACAAACCTTATATGTTATTACCAGTTATTAGCAATATTATCAGTTATTACCTACAGTTTAGCCAAACAAACCTTATATGTAATAAGAGTAATTCTACCTATCGCGCGACGTCGCGTGATAGATAGAATTATCCATATGGTCCTAAAAAATATTCTTCCCCTAAAATATGGAGGCTAAAAGATAATTTTTTTTATGGTGACGTGGCACGGCGCATCACCGGGTAATAATGGCTGACACGAGACTATCAAATGATTTGGTAATAAACAATCGTAATGGCCTGCCATTGCACAAAACAGCAAGTGACTCCGAAAGCTATGATGTATGGGTCATGGTGGCGGCTGTCTTTTTTTTTTCCCCTGCTATGTAGTGTTAATGATACGGTTCTAATATTAGCAAACTTATCGTAAGTTACGATCATAAACAATCATAATTTATTTAAAGTTATATTTTTAAATAATTACAATCCTAATTAATTGTAAGATAATAAAATTTTTATTGTTATAATTGTAATTTTTTCCTTTTTAAACTTTCACAGAACTTCTAAAATTATATTATTCAATTTGATAATATCAAGTAAAATAAAAACTAACCTAATTAGAATAGAAATATAATTTCACTTAAATTAGAATTAAATTTTAGTTAGATGTAAAATAAAAATTTACCTAATTGATAAAGGAAACATACTTCAATTAAATTATAAGTATACAAAAATTGTTTCCTATATTAATCCTTTTCATATATAAGCTATATAAACATATATGTATATATAAATAAGGTTTGTAGATCTCCTTTGAAGAAACCTCAACACTAGCAATATGGAATTGGAAGAGGCAACTACTGCAATGTATTTTTGCAGCCACTGTGGCAGATACTGCATGACTGAATATGCAGCAGGCAATTTTGTGTAAGTATCATGTATTGTAAAAACCATATGCAGTTGTTTGTTGTGATTGAAGGGAAAAAATATATATCTTTTTTGTGTGAATTTTAAAAAAGAAAGGTATCAATAAAACGTAAAGCAAGGCAATGTGCTCCTTTATATCTTGGGTCTTCCCATTTTTTTTTTTTTGAGACAATATATTAAAGATAATTTATTGCTGGAGCTTCATTGCTTGCTTCTATAACATCAGCAAACTCAGCATCAACATTCTTTGTGCCTTTAACTTTCACCAACATCCTTCTCCCTTCCTTTAGCTTTCCTTGCTCTACAAGGCTGTTAGGTGTCTCAGCAAGGAAAATTCCACCAACAAACATTAGAGTTTCAGGGCCTGTAGCTAAACCTGAAAAATTGATTTATTTGTGGTTCCTGATGATATTGCTAAATGCTTTATTCTCAACACACTTGATTATGTTAGATGTTGATTTCTCCACTTTAGATGATGGGTTTGCTTCAGGTCTAGGATTCTGAATTGTTTGGTGACTTGGTATGCGCAACATGTGCTGCTTGCAAAGAAAAGAAAATGCAGACATTTTAGTTAATAAATTTCTTTTGCTTTTTTGGTCATGGTATTTTTGAGTTTGAGTCAATTTCTGGTTTTTTATTTCCTTAAAAAAGCAAAGAACGTACATTGACTTTTGAATCCTTGCAGATGTTGTTCAATGTGTGGAAAAGTTCTTGATGAGGCCTGTGGTAGGAATCAATCCAAGTTATTTAAAGAAATTCAAGAAGATGCTCCCATGATGTCTTGGTGCACTCATTGTCTCAGATTTTGCACTACTGAATATGCTGGAAATTTCAAGTAAGTATTACAATTTTATTACTGGTCTTTTTTACGTGCCTTCTAAAACCTTTATAATATGTACAAAATTCTGGTGATCATAATCTTTAATAATAAGAAAGCTTGGCATATAACTTTTTTTTTAACCTATATATACTTATGTGATTATTGTTTTAGATGTTGCTTTGAGTGCGGAAAGATTTTAGGTGAGTTAAATATAAGAAAAAATTTGAAGTTGGCGAATTCAAGATTATTTGAAAGGATCAAAAGAAGGAAGAAAGTCAAGTTGCTCAAGGTTAAGACCAATTCTTCGGTCGAAAATCACCATTCCACGTTGTCTTGGTGCACTCATTGTCTCAGGTTTTGCACCACTAAATATGCTGGAAACTTCAAGTACGTATTACAGTTTATTCAATAGGCTTTTTTATTATGTGCCTTCTAGTCTCTTTCTAGTACGTACAAAAATGTGGTGGTCATAATTTTTAATAATAAAACTTGGTTTGGTATATAAAAGTTTGTTTGTTTTTTTTTTAGATGTTGTTTTGAGTGCCGGAAGATTCTAGGTGAATTAAATAGAAGGAAAAACTTGAAGTCGGCAGGTTCAAGATTAATTGAAAGAATGAAAAGAAGAACGTCAAGTTGTTCAGTGTTAATTAAGATCAATTCTTCGGCAAGCATAGGTGAAGATCACAATTCCGTAAATTTTGAAGAAAATAAATGAATGCTTCAACTTTTTTTTTTTTTTATATAAATTGTTTTTTTTTCTCCATCTTTGTTCTATAATTCAAAAGGGCATTGATATATGTCGTGTGCCCTATAAAAAAATAAGGAGTAAAAAAGTAATTTATGTGGCTATGACAGAACTGTTCACGTCACAGTCTGCAATATAAAATATTATCCAATTTAAAATTATTTTTTTTCCTAAAAGTTAATCAAATTTTCGTTCTTATTTTGACCTAACATTGAAAGTACGTGCACTTAATTCATGAAATTATTAACACAGTAATTAGATTAACTCTCCAAAACTCACAAATGAAGCTAAAAATTATATAAATTGTTATCCTTACAATTTGTTATTACCATTTTGATATCGTTTTTCATACATACATATAATATATATTGTTATAATCACAAATTCTTATTACATTTTGTTATCGAATTTTAGAGTGAAACCTAAGTTTTTGAAATACATTTAAATAGAGATTTGGATCGATGAACACGTATATTCGGCTAGAGTTGGGATGGAGATTTAGAGCTTGTTTGGTTTAGTTGTTTATACCAGTTGATAGATATTTCTGATAGCTAATAACTGATAGTTGATATCTAATAGCTGATAAAAATGGAACATTTGATAAAATATTTTCAATTGTTGTTATTAGTATGGTAAATGACCATTAAGGATATATTTTATTTTTAAATATAATTTGATACATTTATAATAATAATTTTTAGTTATATAAATTATTTAAAAATAGTATATATTAATAAATACCAATTTATTATCTTTAATTTATGTATTATTAAAATTATTATTAGAAACTATTTAGAAATTTAATTTTAAAGTATAAATTTTATTACATAATTTTTAAAAATTTTATGGATATAAATTTTACAACTATTTAATTGCTAATAATAATTTAAATGTTTATTTTATTATAAATTATAAGTAACTCATTATATGCATTTAACTTAAAAAAATTTATTTGTTATTAGTTATTTATAATGGGGTAGTATAGTACAAATAAAAAATAAATTCAAATCAACTAGTAATTAATAGAAAAAAACTCCAAATTAGAGTTGATTAAATCTGTAAATGTTTTACATAAAAAAAATAGTTATCAACTGCTGATTTGATAATTTCACCATACATCTAAAATTTAATTATTTGATGAGAAAATTTTATCAGTTAGTTGAATCAACACCCCATTATGCAAAGAGGAACAACTTGCCCCCGCTTCGTAGCGTCGCAAGAGTTTAAATACAATTTCCTGAACCATATTGTTATCTCTACTATGAATTTTTTTAGAACAATTCTCCTTCAAATTCGTAAATTGAAAGTCTATTGATTAAAGACTCTTTATCAACAAAATCCCGTTCCATATCAACCAATACACCGAAACGTTATTGATATTTAGAACCATGGCAGTAAACACACAAACTTAATAATAGATAATAATTTATAATATTTGATTTATGTATTTTATTTGAATCATTAAAAAAATATTGAAAAATGAGTTTTGAAATATAAATTACACTAAATAATATTTTTTTCAAAAAAAAATAATTTAATTTTATGAATTATATTTTATAAATTATAAAAAACAATATGTATAATATTTAATCTAAAAGAAATTATTTGTTATTAGTTATTTTTAATATATGTAACATAGTTCAAGTAAAAAAAATTCAAATCAGCTATGAGCTGGTAGAAAAAATCTACAAATTAGAGCTCATCAAAACTAGAACTTTTATACATTAAAACAACTATTGGCTACTAGTAATTAAATCTTCTCAAACACTTAATTTATTTCTTAAATCAGCTCAACCATTCTCTTAATGGTATTGTGACTTTTAGCTCAATTATAGATGGGGTGAGTGTAGACACATGGTCTGGCCCGGCTCACGAGGTAAAAGCCCAATGATGAAAGTCCAACAAGAATAAGTCCATCAGTGTAAAGTTTGGTACCTTACCCATTTGATAGAGCCCATAATTCTTAAAGCCAAAAAATAACAAAAAAAATTAAATTAATTATTAATTAATTTTTTTTTAAAAAAAAAAAAAAGAAAGAACAATTTGGAACGTGGGCAGAAGGTGGAGAAAGAAAGAGGAGAATATGGGGAAATAGAGGAGAGAGTGGAAGAAAAGGAGGGAGAGTGGGAAAGAAAAAAAAAAAAAAAAAAGAAGAATAAGAGGAGAGGATTGAGAAAAGAGGAGAATGGAGGCAGAGAGAGAGGAAAAAAAAAAGATCACGAGGGAGAGGAGGAAAAAAAAAACTTTTGGCAAAGAATTAAAAAAAAAACACAGTCAAGAAAAAAGCTTCAGTTCAAAGAAAAAATTTGATAAAAGTGCTTTGAGTATCAATCTTACGCTGCTGCTGGGAACATCTATTCATCATCAAAGAAAATTCTGAGGGCATATCAATTTTTACAGTAACTTCTAAATCTTCATCTTTTTTTATTTTCATTTATAATTTTGTCACAATTTTTATACTCATTCATATACTTTTGTGCATTTATTTACTTATTTAGTTATTGTGCATTTATTTCCTGGTTTA
>CATIWO010307134.1:0-12828 GCA_949673435.1 Macaranga tanarius
GTTAGGGGTCACTCACGACTTATGGGAACTAAATGTGATTAATTGGGATTTTCACATTTAGTATGGAAAGGTGTTTCCATGATATTAAGTGTTAATATTATTTCCCATTGCCATTTAGACTTGAACCTAGTAAGTCACACATATAAAGGTTGTGCTTATGAAGACTTATATTAATTTGATTATTAATTAAAGAGTTTAATTAATTAATTAATTAAATTGAATTGGATTTGCGCGTATGCGGGAATCTAGCATATCCCGAAATCTAAATTCAAAGATTGGGACTTAATAGCATTTGAACAAATATTAATTTGGACTTAATTTAATATGTGATATTAAGTTCAATGATCAAATTAATATATGCCTTGTAATGGTTTTCAATATGGCCCATGAGATGGACTTAGCTTATTGAAATTATGGACTTGACCTTGGAATTTATTTAAAGAGTCTAAATAAGCCCACATGTTCAATATGGCCCATGAGATGGACCTAGCTTATTGACATTATGGACTTATGCTTGGGCTTTATTTAAAGAGTTTAAATAAATCCACATATTCAATATGGCCCATGAGATGGACCTAGCTCATTTATAAATGGACTTGTGCATGGGCTTCATTGAAAAGAGTTTTAAATGAGCCCAATTGTTGGATAGGTATAGGTGGGCCTTCTGTAAGTGTGTAGAGAAGCCCATGTACCTATATCCTTAGCCCATATCCATTAAGTGTTAATGGATATCAAGGTTAAGGTTATCCAAGTTTCCAAACACCTCCCACTCACCATAAAACCAAGCCATGCATGTACCTTGAGTGTGAGACACTCAAGCTATAGCATTGCATGTGACTTGAGTGTAAGACACTCAAGTTATAGTTAATTTAATATTGTTGGTTTTATTTGAGTTAGTGGAGAGTGTAGAGACAACTCTCTCAATCCTTATGCATGTGAATTGAGTGTGAGACACTCAACACATAAACTATTATCATATTAGCTTTATTGATATAGTTAATGGAGTTTGTAGAGAGAGTTAAGTCAGAACTTCATTTGCACAAGTTAGAGAGAATTTAATATCAACCAAAAGAGAAAAAAGGGATTGAGATAGTCTTCTTCCTTCTTCTTCTTCAAAGGGTAAACATATCAAATTAAACACAAGAGTTGTGTTCTTTCTAATAGTCCATCATCTATTGAAGGTTGCTTCATTGTCCTACACATCCTTGTTTGGTGGAAATTCTTGCAAGCAATTTGGGTCAACAAAGGAGAGGCTTGTGGCTTGAACATCACCATCCTTGGAGGTCTTCCTTGCCAACCCATGTGTATCAAGCTAGAGGCTTTACAATTGGGGAGCTTGGAGCTTGTAGATCAACACCAACCAAAGCTTAACGAGCGTGCTACCAACTAAGGAGTTATGTAAGTGTTACTATATCTCTTAGTTGCTAGGTCTTGTTTGGAAGCTTGAATTGGTTGACATGTTGATAATATATTGTTCATTATGCATGTTTAGCTATGTAAGAGTGCATGTGATATGATCTATGGGCATGGAAGTGTATTGTGTTTGATGCAAATGTTGCATGCAATGAAAATTTTTAAATTCCACATTTTCATTGTTTCTCTACACACACTTTCCTACAAGTGGCACGAGTCAGCACAAGGCTGGAAGACAAGGCTCAAGTCAGCATGGGCAGCAGGGATGACTCGGTACAGGCGGACGACTCAGCATAGGCGGATGACTTGGTACAGACGCTCACTGTTATGACTCAGCACTAAGGGCAAGACTCGGCACGCCTCCAAACTTATTTCCTTTGACTTTTTGAGCACCAAACTTCATTCCAATGCACTCCAAAGCAACTTTAAAGTTGAGATTAGCCTAAAAGAACCTTCAAATCATATAAATAACAAAAAATCACACAAAAACACACAACTAACAACAATAACATAATAACTAAACACAATACAAATGCAAACTAATTAAAAATTCAACAAAATGATCCTAAATTACTATGCTATTTTGCATACTATCAGGCCTCAAATCCCATTAGTAGTCCATAAGTCATAAGTGGCCTCTAGCAAGACATTATGACTACCCAAGTCATATGGAGGTCAGTAATCCGACATAACCTATTTAACAACAATATTACAGTCCTTTTGTCACATGATATCTTTAATTGAACATAAGGCATGGTTTATGTCATCCTTAACAATTCAATCACATTATTTCTCAATCTCAATTAGATTAAAATTGATAACTCCTTATCAACTGATTTCAAGCAAGGTCGTGCATTTATATTTAGTCTAATTTATCGAGGGGCGTATAGATATCCTCCTCATAATTAGTGAGAGACAAATTCCTTCTTAATCACTCATACTCCTCATATGATTCTTTTTATATCCAACCACAATCTATTATATTATCCTGTTAAAGATAACATTAGAAAGTGTCAAAATATAAAACTCATCATGCAGGACTCTATGATAATCTCAGGTCAGAGGACTACAATAACATCATTGTAATGAGAATAACTTATGACAATTATCGATGTAGTATTCTCATAGTGGGTCAATCCAGTACATCTTATGTACCTATGACTTGACTTTATATCTCGTATACATGATCATCAGTCAACCTCATACTAGTCTTCATTCATTATTTTCCCACAATAATGACCCACTAGGGATGATTTAGAATATAACTCATTTTTCATTTAAGAGTTTTACTATCAAGTTACACACTTAATGATCTCAGACAGATTTAAACATTTATGGAATTTAACAGAGTCAATATGATAAAATGCCTCTTTATTATAATGATGTAAAAATGACAAAGTCACAATATGGCCATAATACAATTGGCCTAGGGCACATCACTAACACTATCAAGATAAAACATTATGACAATAGCTTGAGTATCTTACACTCAAGCCATATGCATTGCCATAGCTTGAGTGTCTCACACTCAAGCCACATGCATTGCTATAGATTAAGTGTCTTACACTCAAGCTATATGCATTTGATAGATTGAGCATCTCATACTCTATCTATATGAGTGGCTTTGCTTTACAAGTGAGTGGGTGGTGTTTGGTTACATGGATAACCTTAGCCTTGATATCATTAATACTTAATGAATATGGGCTAAGGTTATGGGCATATGGGCTTCTCTACACTTAGAGAAGGCCCACTTCATACCAATAGATAACTTATGGGCTAATTTAAACTTTTTAAATAAAGCCCATACATAATTCCATGTCAAGTACATCTTTATCAAGGTCCATCTCATGGCCCATATAGAAATACATTAGGAGAAAAATATTAATTTAGTCCTTGAACTTAATATCACATACTAAATCAAATCCAAATTAATATTTATTTAATTTCTATAAAGTTCTAATCTTTGAATTTAGATTTTGAGATATGCTAGATCCTCGCATATGTGCAAATCAAATTCAATTAATTTAATTGATTAATTAAACTCTTTAATTAATAATTAATTAAATATTAGTCTTCACAAGTGCAAATTTTGTGTGTGTTAGGTTCAAGTCTAAATGGTAATGGAAAATAAAATTAACACTTAATATCATGGAAACACCTTTCCATACTAAATGTGAAAATCTCAGTTAATCACATTTTGTTCCCATAAGTTGTGAGCGACCCCTAACATAGATGTCACGACTACTCAAATAAAAATGAATGCTATATGTAGATCCATAAGAACCATAAAACATAATTACCGTGCACTAAATGTTCCTTCATTATAAGATCCCAATATTGGCTAGAGTCACAGTTTAGTCAAACTCTAATTGCCTCAATCATATGTCCTCATCTTAAGTTTAATTCTTGATAAAACATGACTACTACTAGAAACTCTTTTCTAGCACTGAAACTCTTTTTAGGTAAGTCGAGTTTGACCTGGCCAGGTACTTATTTGTCAAGAATAACTTAGATAGCATATGATCTTATCCCGGTTCACTCCAGATAATGAATTTCATCTTGGCCGATCACTCATCCCTACATATAACCAACTAGAGCCACCACATGCCATATACCCACACGTGGCTAGCACATGTATGTAAGCGGTAACAAACTCTAACCAATCATATATGGATGATCGTGTCACCTAAGGTCAAAGGACCATATGCACCATTATGTTCAAGATTGTGATTATTGACTTAAGTGAATATCCATGCAATCACAAATCTTACATCATAGTTCGATCCACTCATCACATGAGTATCCACATGTCTATTCTGATATCTCATATCAAGTAGTATGAGACACTATCGATATTACATATCGATCAAGGAAAATAGACAGAGGTGATAGTCTGGGGATTAATACTACCTATATATTAATCCAACGACTATGAACATTTATAGTACATGTACTAAATAAGTTTGCCACTCATATTATCAACTCTTGATAATAAACTTATCTAACATTATACTAAGGGTAAATATTCAAATAAATAAACACTTTAATCTAAATGAATATTTTATTGCCATAAGGATAAATATACAATGTTTACATACATGAATGGCTGTAGGGCTCATCTACACTAACAGAACACATGGTTAATGATGTAACTAAAGAGAATCCTCTCTAAATTTTATTAATCATCCATGGTTGCACCCTATTTTAAGTAAGTATAAAGGTCATCTTTACTTAGAAAATAAGGCATTTGCTTTGCCATGTCTTTTAAGTTATAATCCATATTTATCGTCTTCCCTATACCACCCTCTCACAACTTCACTTCGAATAACACATCTTACACTAAATCTGCACATGTTATCTTTGTTTGAAACAACCTTTTAGCATTTTTAGAACTTGATTCTTTATAATCTGAATTATCTTCCTCTTCCTCCTTAGGCACATGTCTTCTATTAGATTTAGAAATAGATGATGATTGCAAGTCATCCAACCTTAGTATTCAACTTTTGAAATTCTTCATTAACAGCCTTTATAAATAATTTTATGTTAATTTCTTCATAATCTAAATCATCTTCCTCTTCCTCCTTAAGCACACGTATCCTAATAGATGATAATTGCAAGTCATCGAACCTTAGTATTGAATTTTCAAAATTGTTTATTAATAGCCTTCATGAATAATTTTATGCCAATTTCTTATTGTTCTCCTTCACCACTCATATTTATAACCTATTAGCAATAAAAGAAATTTATTCCTCAAGCACTCCCTCATGTGTTTACACTCAAATCAAATTATGATTACTTGTATTTCACACTATTGTTGGCTTTTTCCTAATAATAATCTCACCACTCTTGCCTTTTACCACTCAAGCCAACCCCCTTTATGTACTTAGAAGAATCAAGATCAACAAATTTTAAGGAGAAATTAATTGGATGATAGCAAACCTTAAAATTAGAATTTTACAAACTTAGTTGAGGAAAATGGAAAAAAATTAATTAAAAGAACCAAGAATGTATAAAAACTTCAAAAAGAAGCAAAAGATATGTAAAGAAATCACTAGAATACAAAGATTTGAAGATAAAAGCAAAAAGAAATAAAATAGCCTTGAATATGCACAATTAAACCTAAATTTGATAGAAAAATTGGGGATCATAAAAATTAATTTAATTTAGATAGTTTTGTACACAAGGGAGGGAATGATATGATACTTAAAAGGGATTCATATGTAAATCCTACGCCAATTAGTGTTCTATAATTTCAAGATGATGGACTGATCAAAGGGCACAAAAAGCTTAGCTTGGAGCATTAAATTGCGCTGAATCAACATCAATTTTTGAAGTTTGCACATTGATATACTTAAGTATTAAAGCTTAGATGAAGTTGAAATGATTTGATTTTTAATTTGGGTTTATTTTCAGTTGGGCCTAATATTTAAAAGGCTTATATTTATTGTCAGGTAAGTTTATATTTTCTTTTAGAATAAGATTTAACTTTTCAACTCTTAGCTATTACTGAGTTATAATTCCTTATTAGACTAGGATTTTTATTTAAAATAGTATTCCTAATTAGTTATGTCAAGGCATAAGGGGTAATGTCCTTTTCCTTATTGGATCTACTAGGTTTGATGCTATATAAAGGGTTATAGGATGTAAAATGAATAAAAATCATATCATTAATAATATTAAGGTATTTTCAACAAGCTTTACTTTGCTTTCTTATATTTTTAATTGAATACAATACTTTGACTTATCAAAGGAGTGATCAACCTATTTGGCATCTTCAAGATTAGGGTTTTAATGACTTAGTTTTCTTAGGGTTCTAATCTTTGATCGTGCAACTTGTTTTCCAGCATTCCGAGCATATAACAAATTCATTCAAGAATTCCTAGAGCATGTCATCTAGCAAGTTCTGATTAAGAAGGATCAAGAAAAATTCACAAATGAATTATGGTATGATGTTAAGAGCTTAAATTCTCACATTTTTAGGGCTTTCTCTTGCTTTTATATCATTCAAACTATAATAATTGATTATTTTTTATTAACTCTAATCTTTCTTGTATAGTCCTCTCGAACCCACCAATTGGAATCCTCTAAAATTTCTAATTAAAGTAACTTTAGAAATATAAGATTCCATAATACACAAATGTGTCCTATTTAACTCTTTAACATAGCCATATAAGTGCATGAGATCAACTTTTTCAAAAGTCAACACGACTCGATACATAGGTGTGTTACATCTTGTGTCATTCTTATCTGTATGTTATATGTTTTGGTACATGACTATATTAAATTATAAACAAAATTCTCTTGAGAGCTATACGGTTGTGGATATAGGTGTGTTAGTGCCCATCTTGAACTTCACAATTTTTAATAAGAGGAACATGACCTTGTAAGAGGCTGTGTTTGAATTCCTTACTAAATTGTGATTCCTGGTATCTGATTTCTTACTAAAACATGATCTTTTGGTCCTCAGATGCTTCATTCTTAAAGAAAAACTCCTAAAATCTCTTATAGTCATTAAAATACACCTACATCTCAAAAAGAAAATAAATTAGAGGTTGTACTTAGGCAAATTCTTGTAAAATATACAAATACTTAGATAAGTATAGGGTAAATTATAATTCAATTAAGCACTTATCAAATTTCTCACACCTTAAGTTTTTACTTTTCCCTAAGCAAATATACACCAAAATTTTAAGGACTAACACCTTATAATGAACATACAAGTGATTAGTTCCATGAAATATTAAGTAAAAACTTATACTAATCATTATTCAACATTGACATATAGGAATAATCTTCCTCCTTCAAGAATACTGCCACCCTTTCCAAATCATTTCAAGGAATCCTGATCAAAGTGCTAAATGTAAAGATTCTAAAGATTGAAAATCAAAGCACAAACCTCATAGGCTCTATCACAACCCTTCCACTAGCTGTTGAGTAGGCGTGACATGCTAAAATGCTGAAATAACTGAACTGGTGCTAATGCTAGCAGTAGAACATAAATCATGTTTATATTGTGAATTTCTTAAACATCAAGATAAACTTATGATAATGCTATTATTATACATAATACAAATCTTCTAAAAACATCCTTAAACCACAAATAACAATTCTAACACTTATTTGACAAATTTATCTTAAAGATACTACAAAAATCCAGAGTCTGGATATATTGGCTCAACCTCTTCTAGACACCCGGATGGACACCAAAATAGGTCCTACCAGCTACTGCTAATACTCCATTGAATCTGAAAATATTTTAAAATAAGAGTGGTGAGTATAAGAATACTCAGTGAGTGGGCTAAAAATAAACTATAAAAAAGTAAAATGGGAACACTAGCTATTTGCTAAAATAATTATAAAAATGTAATCATAACTACATTGAGAATAATTATTAAGCTATTGAAATAACATAATATAATATATGTATAAGTTGATTTGTTGCTAGCTGAAATAATATAATGCCATACAGTTGCTATAAAAGCTGAGATAAAATTGAGAAATAACATTCATAATAATGCTACCCCATACACTCATTAATTATGTAACCAAAAGATTTTGCTAAATTACTGACACAAGGGGTGCAATGATGACATTTGCAGCCTATGTGTATACATATTGCTAGTCATATGCATGCATAGAGCTAAACCACCTGGTTGTATGCCCCCAAGGCTATATGCATAACCAAGCATTATCCCCAAGACAGTTGTTAGATAATATTGCTGACATAAGTAGATATACAATAATACTGCTGACTGTAACAATAGTTATCATGGTGCAATCTAAAGGGTGCATATCACGAGTGTATAGGTTTGTCCATAAAATCAAATCATTCGCATATATCAAACTGCTAAGAAAACATGCTTACTGAATCATAAAACTGATACTTGTATATTGCTGAAATATAAGCATTATAAAAATATTAAATATATCCTTGCTTTAGATTACTTTTTGCTATATCAATAATAATTATATGCTATATGTTCCCAATTTCTGATATAAAAGCTAAGTAACATGTAAAACCATATTTTACAAGCTGATACTTGGTAAAATCCTATTTGTAAGGATACATAAGTAATTAAATTATAGAAATATTTTAATAAATTTACATACATATATTTATATTTACTTAGTTTTAAAACTAATTTTATATACATATATCCACTCACCTGGCTTATTAAAGCAAAAACTACCTATCCGGCTCTGACCTAGGCTCCACAGCTGGAGTTAAGATTGCTCCTAACATACAGAAGCAAAAGTATAAGAACACAAGCTAAACATCTAAATTCTACTTAATTTAATTAATCTATGGCTAAAAAATATGGTATAGGACCTGAAAAATAGTCTGAAATAGCTTCAATTAGGGTTTTAGGGCTCAAAAAGCCCACTGAGGTGCCTCCCCAGTGCACTGAGGAGCCTCCTCAGTGTTGAGGAGCCGCCTCATTGCACTGAGGTGCTTTCTCAGTGCTGAGGTGCCTTCTCAGTGCTGAGGCACCACCTCATTGCACTGAGGGGCCTTCTTAGTGCTGAGGCACTGCCTCATTGCATTGAGGTGCCTCCTCAGTGCTGAGGCACCGCGTCATTGCACCGAGGCACCACCTCATTGCATTGAGGTGCCTCCTCAGTGCTGAGGTGCCACCTCAGCGCACTGAGGTACCTCTTCATCATTAAGGTATCGCCTGAGTGCATTGCAGGTGGGTTTCTGCAATCAAAAATGGCCATTTTTGCATATTTTGTCCAAAATCCAACACTAATACAGCGTCCAAACAAATAAAACACTTAAAAGGTACTATTCTAGCCTAACTAAAGCTCTAAACTAATCAAAACAACCATATTATGCAATTCTTTCAAAAATTCAATAGTTTGAAAATAAATAAAACTAAATTCATTTACCTCGAATGCTTGAATTCAATAAAATATTGAAGATAAGAGCTTAAAGAGTGATTAAAATTGATTAGATGGTAAGAAATTGAGAAGAAAGAAGGAAATGAAGTAAGAGATGGTGATATGGAATAAAGTTGGCAGCGTAAGAAGAAGAAAGGAAAAGAAATGGCATATAGGAGAAGCCCTTTTTGAGAAATAACCATTTAGATCCCTATAATATTCTTTAGGTACAATTAACCCTTAAAACTTATTTTTAATACTATTTAGTTCATAATTCTATCTATAACCTAATTAATCTCTAGGGCAAAATATTACAAATCTTCCCCTCTTAAGAAATTTCGTCCTCTAAATTTGCATACCTACGAAGGAAATAAATAAGGATATTGAATCCACATATCTTCTTCTTTCTCCCATGTTGTTTCTTCCTTGGAATGATTACTCTATAAAACCTTAACTAATGGAATTACTTTATTCCTCAAAACTTTCTCTTCTTTAACTAAGATTTCTATGGGCTCTTCTTCATAAGTTAAATCTTCTCTTAATTCCATCGGCTATGGCTTTGGTATATGGGAGGGATCACTTCTATACCTTCTCAACATAGATATATGGAAATCATTATGCACTTGAGATAACTCTGGAGGCAAAGCTAATTGATATGCTATAGGTCCAATTCTTTCAATCACTTCGCATGGTCCGATAAATCAAGGACTCAACTTCCCACATTTCCCAAATCGGACTATTTCCTTCCATGGAGATATCTTCAGGAATACTTTGTCACCTACATTAAATTCAATGTCCTTTCAGATTGACCATCAGTTTGTGGGTGAAAAGAAGTACTTTAACTTTGTACCCACAGCTTGGTGTAAACTAGGCTAAAATCTAGATGTAAACATGGAATCTCTATCTAACACAATAGAGATTGATACATCATGAAGTCTTACAATCTCATTCACATAAACTTGTGCTAACTTATCCAAGGAATAATCTACTTTGACTGGTAAGAAGTGAGCTGGCTTAGTTAGCCGATCCATTATAATCCATATTACATCATGTCCTTGCTGCATACGAGGTAATCCCATCATAAAATCCACAGTAATATGCTCCCATTTCCACTCCGGAATAGAAAGTGACTGCAAAAGACCTGATAGACGTTGATGTTAAGTTTTCACTTGTTGACAAACTAAACATCTTGTTATATAGTATGCTATATCTATTTTCATACCCTACCACCAATAGTTTTCCTTAAATGTATGATACATCTTGGTACTACTCGGATGCATTGAGTACGCAGAACAATGTGCCTCCTCTATAATCTCCCGCTTCAAATCTTCTAGATTTAGAATATAAATTCTTTCTCCAAACATTAAAATTCCATCCTCTCTAAGAGAAAAATCAATTTGTGACCCACTTTTTACCTCTTCAATAACCTTACATAAATAAGCATCCTGAGTTTGAGCTTCCTTAACTCTTTCTACCAGAATAGGTCTAACCTTGAGAGTTGCCAATAATGTTCCTTGATTGTTCAGTTTTATATCCATATTCATAGCTTGAAGTTCCATAAATTAAGAAAATTGCACTAACTTCATATGAGTTAAGTTACTACAGGATTTTCGACTAAGAGCATCTGCCACAACATTTGCCTTGTCGGGATGGTACTCTATTGTATAGTCGTAGTCCTTTAATAACTTAATCCATCATCTTTGCCTCAAATTCAACTCCTTTTGACTAAGGAGGTATTTTAAAGATCTATAATCTGTAAAAAATTGACACATATCTCCATATAGATAATGCCTCCAAGTCTTAAGAGCAAACACTACAGCTGCTAATTCTAAGTCATGGATAGGATAGTTTAATTCATAAGGCCTCAATTGTCTGGAAGCATATGCTATAACCTTTCCATATTGCATGAGAACATAACCCAATCCTTTCTTAGAAGCATCAGTATATATCACAAATTCACCATCACTAGTAGGAATAGTTAATACTGGTGCAGAAGTTAAACATGCCTTAAGCTTCTCAAAACTCCATTGACATTCTTCTGTCCATACAAACTTTATATTTTTTTCTTAACAATTTTGATAATGGAACTGCTATAATTAAGAAGTCCTGAACAAATCAATGATAGTAACCAGCTAAATCTAAGAAACTCCTCACTTTTATGGTTTTAGTTGGTTGTTCCTATTTAACTACTGCCTTAACTTTCTTATGGTCTATATAAATGCCTTCTGCCGATATAACATGCCCTAAGAAATCAATTTGATCCAACTAAAAGTCACATTTACTCAATTTAGCAAATAGTTGCTTAATTCCCAAAGTTTGTAAAACTGTCCTCAAATGTTCTTCATGTTCCTCCTTACTTCGAGAATATACCAATATATCATCTATGAATACAATCACAAATCTATCCAGGTATTTCTGAAACACTCTATTCATGAGATCTATAAAGGCAGCTGGTGCATTGGTTAACTGATAACTGCATTTATTTAGTAAAAATTAGGTTCATTTTAAGTATGATTAATTTAGTTTTTAGTTCATTTTTAGGTAAATAATTGTTTATTTCTAATAATAATTAATAGAGATGAATATTAGGAAATATAGGTTAATTAGATGAATAATTAGGCATAATTCATATAAATTAGGGATGTCATATTTTCTGATTGGTTTTTATTTTATTTGTAGGAATTAAGGAAGACACGGCCATACATATTGCCTTGCACAGATGTGTCACAAAGGATAGAGTTAAAAAGTTAACCTGCATGCCCATGCATTGAAGGTTGCATGCCCATGTCACTAGTTGACAAGGAAAATAAGGCACACCCATGTTGGAGTTGTACGGCCATATTATTGGAGTTGCATGGTCATGTCATAAGAAGGCCATGCAAGGCTATATCACTCATTATGCACGGCCATGCATTCAAAGGATAAAGAAGGAAGAAATATAATGTGTTTAACCCTAATACCCTGAATACATATATATATATTGATCAGAAGAAAAATAAAAAAGTAATGAGGAGTCGACGGAAGAAAATCAAGGAGCTGATTAGCAAAGATTAAAGGGATTTATATTTTCTAATCTTTGAATTATTATTCATGATTTCTTTAGTCGTTTATTATTTTCTTATGTTTATCATTATCATGATAGCTTAGTTTTATTTTGTGCTAGAGTAATCTTAGTTTTCTAAAGATGTATTTAATTTATATTTCTTTTTAATTATAATCTTAATTCATGATTATGTTTATGGTCTTTATTCTTTTGCTCAATTATTGATTCAATTAATTAGTTAGGTATATTGACATCGAGAGAAGATTTATACCTAAGGTTTTTAAGGTTAATTTGAATCATTATATGCCAAGTATTCTGAACCGAGAGGAGATTAATATTTGGAGAACTAGAGTAAAGTCTATTAGTATTAATTTGAGTAGAGATACCAATTAATTATTAATATTGCATGATTACCTTAGGAGCTTAAATTTATTAAGGATTTATTAATTAGGGTTTAGAGAGGCGAGAGTCCATAAATTCTGATTTATAAT
>CATIWO010307258.1:0-11051 GCA_949673435.1 Macaranga tanarius
TTGTATAACAAACAAGTTTCTATTTATTATTGATTTTTATCTATTATTGTGGTGGCAAGTTATTTATTGATTGCTTTTATTATATTATGTATGTGATGTTATATAATATGAAGTAACTATAATTTTTTTATTTTACTACAATTTTGTAAATTTTTTGCTAATCTTGTATCATGGACAAATTAATATAATATTAAAATATTTTTTCACCTAATTAAATTGTTGAAAGATTCATATTCAAAAATTATTTTTTGCATATTTTTATTCAAAATACGCTTATGAAATTTGGACGCCAAGTGTTGTTTTGTTCTTGCTCTCTCCTTCCAAGTATTTAAAACTATATTTTATTATTAAAATATATAATTTTTACTATTTCATTTTCATAATAAAAGTTTCATAGAAACTTACAAAATATAAATTATATTTATTTAGATATTTTTAATTTTAATTATTGGATTTTTTAAAAAAATTTCATGTTAAAGATGGAGGTTTTGATTTTGGTGTATTTTCTATTAGTTTTTCTTTCATTTTTTTTGATGTATTCACTATATTATTTCTTAATATATAAATTATATTAGTTTTAATTACTAATGAAATAAATAAATAAATAAATAAATAGATGATATATACTTTCAACATATTAATAAAAATATATTTAAATATTATATTAAAAATAAAATATAATTAAAAACAGCACGCATAACGCGCGGTTTCATGAGTAGTTTTTCTTTATTTTTCTTTAATTTATAGGATTTGATTGTAAATTATTTTTAAAAAAGTTCCAATATAATATAGTTTTACAAGAAAACATTTTATTAAGAACAAAATAAATAAATATGCAAATAAAGGTCCAACGGAGTAAAATTAGTGAGTCGAAGTTGACCATTATTCCTATTATAAACGTCCAATGGAGTAAAATTTGAGATGGACTAGTTTAACATGGCAATAAACCCTAAAAGTAAAACTTGTCAAGAGTGGGACAGAGGTCGGATAAGCTCATGATTTTGTCCTGTCCATAAGCACTCCAAACACAACAATAAGAGAGAACACAAACTAGGCAAAACTGGAAAGGTCGTAGGCTAAGGTAAATTAGAAGGGGAAAAGAATGCGAACAAGCTCTACTGCAACTTGTCTGAAGTTCTCAAAAGCTCAACTTGGTAGATAACCAGCAAATGCAGAAGCATAACAGCCTTTCAAGCAATGGTCCTTCTGAAAGCAAACAAAAAATGATAAAGAGGCAGAAAGCCTCGTACAAGCAATGCATCTTCCCTAGAAAATGGGAGAGATGCCAAGGTGAAGAGGAGAACAACTAATTTATTACATGGCTGAGAATGTTTGGCCCAAAAAAAGAGAGGATGTAGGGAAAATCCCAACTCTGGTAAAATTTAATCAGCATTTATATCAATTGTAAGGAAAAAAAAAAAGTAAGCACAATCACTCTAGTTACGCTAGCATTAATAATTTAACAGCATTAACCTAACTTGCCAGGCCCCTTTGCTTAAACACATCAAGCATCGCAGCCCCAATTTTTGCAGGAGATTCGACCACCGTGACTCCAGCCTCCCTTAGGGTCTTGATTTTATCTTGCGCTGTGCCCTTTCCACCAGAGACAATAGCTACACATGCAGAAACAATAAGGAATATCATGTTGAAATAGCAAAAGTAAATAGCAATATGCCATGAGATAATGCATTGCTGAACTGAATCAGTGTTCATATGAGCACCGGTTACTCCCATATTAAATGCTGACAAAGAAACAACATTCTTTGGTTATTCAGCAATAGGTCAATCCTACTCCACATTTGAAAACAATGAATGGGAAAAAGGCAATTAACTTCTCATATGTTTGACGCATTACTATGCTCATAATGGCGTAATAGTTTGCATTTCCATGGTCCGATTAAGCATTGAACCTTTTGTAACTATTGTTTCATTTGGCGGTCTAAGAAAGGTACACTGGACTTGCATCACAGAGCAACCTAAAATTATGCACTTCAACATCTACAGTCAATTCAAAGGTTGGGTTCTCAGGTCAATGAAAATCCACCCTTTCCTAAATATAATAGTGCAAGATTAGAACTTGTTTCGGATTCTTGTTATTTTGCAAGACAAGCCCAGACTCAGTTTCAGTAGCCTAAGATGGGGTAAAACATGTTGAAGAACTAAACTCCAATTCATTCAACAACATTTAGCTCTCTACAAGATTTCATCATATTTAACTCTCCATGCAGGATTATTTATTGTCCTAATAACCAAATTAGTTTCTCTTTACATCTTCTTGGGATGCTATCTTCTTGTGCATAATAACAAATTAATCATCACTCAAGTATAATCATTAGCTGCATACAGCACATAAAAGCAAGCACAGATGATGATTTTGGAAGCACAATTCTTACAATTTCCAAAAATTATTAAAAAAAAAAAAAAAGAATCTCAATCCACAAGGCTTCCTGCACTGTAAGTTTTGAGGAGAGTGACAAATGCCTTCTCCTTACATTGCAAGAAGACTACTACTACAGTTTAAGCTCATGAGAATCTTACATGATCACACAGTATGCACAAGCATCAACAAACTGAAACAGACTGGTACCTAACGGCATCTCTCATTAGCATAAGTGTCGGGCAACCCTAAAAATTTTTAATTTATGGTGACATAATTGGGAAAAATTAGGGTCTAGTTCAGGTGTAAAGTTTATTAGGGATCATTTTGCAGTACAGTTGCAAATTGTGCACAGGGGTAGAACCACAAGAAGAATGATGGACATCGAGAACAAAAACAAGGAAGATTGACTGACTAGAAGAGAAACCATAGACACCAGAACCTTACCAAAAAGAAAAGAATCAGAGCTGCAACTCAGATGTTTATCATTCTATTGAAAGAAGATAAGGTTTGAATTTTTTTACAAAATCCAAAAATGCCAAAAAGATAAATTTTAGTCCCTAGGAAACATTAAACTATGACCACCACTAACTTTAGGCTCTTAACTAAGGCCAAATCACCCATAATAGTTCATTTAAATGGTAGCACAATCAGTATCTCATTCTCATGAACAATAATATTACAGGCCAATACAATTACAATACCCACATGTACAAAAGTAACTCAATTATTTGAATTATAGGAATGCCGATTGTAACATGTAAAATTTTTATGACAAGGAATCAACTGATTAACCTAGTATCAGACATTTGGCCTTCATCTAGAATAATCGCCAATTACATGGAGACCATTGCTCTAGTTTTAAATTTTAGAATACATGTGCTTAGTTCTGATACATCCATCATTACACCACCTCTTGATGAAAGCTTCACTAATATTTTTTAATACAAAGTTCCACTTTAGCTTCAAGGGCTATAAGTCTTGCCTGAATAAAACCCTCAGCAAAACTGGTAGTAGGACTTCTGGCAGATGGCAATTATAATTAGTATTACAGAGTGATTCAGCCTTAAAATTCTCCAGAACATAGCTCTGTTTTGATGTTGCAAACCTCTAACCCAATTTGGTTGTTACAACAGAGAGGACTTGCAGTTGAAGTAGAGATATGCTGAATTCCTTATTTAGACACTATCTTCTTTCTGAGTTAGCAAACACTGGTTCTGTTGATTAGTACGGGCTTTTAACCAAATTCCAGACTAAACCAAACTGAACTGAAAATCATTAAGTACCAAATTAAACTAAACCAACATAAGCTATTTTAGTTCTGTGACTAAAGTCATCAAAGACTACAAAAGAATGGACACTAGAAGATCATGTATCTAAAAGAGGATCTTGAAAGCTGGGAAATTAGCAAATGGAAAATTAAGGATGTTGGGGTTGTAGTACAGGGATTAGAAGAACAAAGGTAGGGAAAAAAAAAAAGCAAAGCATTTTGGTCCTGCTTGGTATCATTGCTGATTTCTTCTTGTTCACCGAAAATCATTTCTTAAATTTTCTATTTATTGTTGTCTCAAAATCACCTTTTTCCCAAAAATGAAGAATTTACGTTTTCCCTGAGTGTTTCAACAAGAGATCCATTCTGCTAAACCCAACAAAACTCCCAATCAAATTTCACACGGAGACAAGAAAGAACCGATTGCTTCATAATTCATATATTAAGCATTTAATCAACACAGAACTCAAGCTTCCCAAACTCAGATCCAACACTGCAGATATGGAAGAAAAGTAGATAAAAATTATCAAATCAAGTTCATGAATTTGAAAGATCTATTACCCATAAGAATCCCTAAGATGCTAAATGACAACCTAAGAGATCTCATAACAATTTCTTTAAACCAAATTACATTAGCCACAAACTAGTAAAACTACAGAAATTTCATTATCAAAATCAGAAAAAATCTCACATATTGGACATGAACAAATTGTGTGAATCCACATTCCACATTGTAAAGGAGAAGAAATTTCAAAATTCTCCAATAGTCCAACATTAATTTGGTTTTTTTTTTTTTCTGTAACTCTAAGATGCAATACTTATTATCTAGGGCCACAGTTTTTGGTTCCAGGGAGGTTAGAATTGATAGTTCACCTATTGTTGCTGGTCTAGTCCCACATGATTTTTCCCTTATTTTCAGTACCAATTGAAAGTGATTGGAGAATTTTGAAATGGAGAAGGATGAAGACATAAAACAGGAAAGGATGATAAAATGGAAGATAAGGAGGCAAGGGATGATGGGAATGGTCTCACAAGATTGATGGTGATGAGGAGATGAAGCAAATGAGGAAAAAAAAGGCATGTCAAAGAAACTAAGAAATGAAAATAAAAATGCAGTATCATCACTTCCATATTTGTGGTTTTTGTTTTGCAAATATTTTTTATATAAAGTGTGCAAAAAGAAAACAAAAACACGAAAAAATTTTGCATTTATTTTATAAAAACTCAACAGAAGAAAATGTAAACGAAAGTACAACAAATATGACCGGGCCCTTAGCATCAAACAAAAGAGGTCTATTTGCTGTATCGATAACATATAAATTCTCCAAATCAATATCAAACAAACAAATTTGCAATACTAATGGAATAAATTGACTGAAATCACTTCACTTCATTTTCAGTGATTTAGTTTTAACCAAATAATGCTCACCCATGACCTTGCTTTAATTTGTTCTTAAGGGTAGGTGGTTAAAGGCAGACAAGGCCACCTGGATACTTGCAACATTACAGCATGATTAGTTGCAAGGAGACACTAAAGACGCTGAAGAAAAAATTGATCCAATATTGAAAACTCAAGTTCTTGAATAGTGGCAATACTAGTAGAATCCGCACCTAGTACAGCAACGTTACATCCTTGCAACCCACATATAGGTTTTGTAGCTTTATAGTTAGTTTTGTGAACAAAATTCAGCATTACTAATTTTACATCATCTTAGGTTGTCCAACATCATGCACATGCACATGTGCGGATACAGACATAAATACATATTCATGTGGAAAACAGTACAGCAACATGGAGTTACTTTGATAATGGTAGCAATATCGCAAACATCTCAGACATTAATATCCAAATGGGAGAAAGAAATAGAAGGTGTAGGAAGTTTCAAAAAGACAAACAAAAATATACAATCTAAATGGAACACCTACTAATTCCAAATCAAAGGCCTACCAATTGTTTTAAAACACTTGTTCTAAATCAAATACCTACCAATTCCAAATCAAAGGCCTATTGATTCTTTTATGTTTTATGTTTTCAAAAGAAGATCTTATCTAAACAATGACACAAGAGGCTTTTATGGAGCATGCATTTTGTTGATGGCATAATTTTAACAGACAAAACCTGACCTGAAGTTAACCAGAATCTAGATCACTAGAAGAACAACTTTAGGAAACACCTTAGAAATGTTTTGGGCCCGTTTCTGAAAATTTGGAAAATTAGGAACCATGTTTCCAGTTTGGAAACTCGTTTTTTTCAGCTTTTTTACAATCACAAAAAAATTCGAATTGAAAAAGGACATTTTTTTAAACTAAAGAAAACAATTTATAATTCAACTATTAATTGATACTAAGGAATAATTGTTTTTTGAAATATTTATATATATTTCATATTTTTCATATATACGTATATATATACCCCTATGTTTTTAATAATAAAACGTTTCTCCCAAGTTCCCGTTTCCTATATTTTTAAAAAATGATGTTTCCTATATTTTTAAAAAACGCCATATCCATTTCCATGCTACTCAGGTCCTATTCTCTTTAGACTTGGACTCCTACTGAAAACTAGAAGGAATTAAACAATCAAAACGAACAAGGATGCAACGAAGAGTTCTAAAATAAAAGTAAGAACTCCTACAGACATCTCAAGTTCTTTCCTGGCAAAGCTGGAAATTAAAAATAAATAAATAAATCTCAAGTATGACACTGTAAAATAGCGGACCAACCACAGTGTTATTTAAATCATCATACAGAAAAGACTCTTGAAAGTATAGACAGTACTCTGTAACTGCCTAAATAAACCCTCTATGGCATCTCTTTAGACCATCATCTTAAGTTTCTCGATTCCTTCACCTTCATTTTACTTGAGTTTCTTAAACAATATGGATTTAACATCATTGGCAGTGGTAATAACTGAAAATGAATCTGAAACCAGGTAAAAAAGAGCAAAAATACTAGCATAGGCAACTCTACTAGGTAAAAGTCAAGGTTTAAAATGAGCCGAACTAAGCGAAATGGTTCAGTAGTAATACACATTGCATCCCAATAAAGGGGTAAAATGCCTATTAGTATATTATTGAAAAACTTGAAACCATGTTTATAAATATTCAGGAAATTGTTTTCAGAAAAAACCAGCCAGACTAAATTTTGGACCAAAACCACATTACAGTCTTAAGACATCCATAGCACAATGCAGGCTTTTGAAAGTGAACTGACAGTCTAAGGGCAGAACAATATTTTACAATATGGATCACTGAAAATGTCTAACAAAAGGCCACAAACAGAGAAAGAAAGGAATAAGGGGCTTCTGTTTATACAATGTAAACAATTGCTGGAAGCTATTTCCTACCACACATGTTGTAATTGATTAACTCTTAGATAGGCACCGATGCAAACATGTAATGTTTTCATGGGAATAATACAGTATGTTAAATCTTTTTTGAACAAAAACTAAGTAAATTGCATACTAAAAAAAGTTATACCTCCAGCATGCCCCATACGACGGCCAGGAGGAGCAGTTAATCCAGCAATAAAAGCAACAATAGGCTTGTCAGTCCCACTTTCCTGTTAAATCATGGAACCAGTTTGAGCACATACAACACAAAGGCATAAGATATGAATAAATAACATCTTATGCTTTGCAGTTCCCTAACATTTTTCATCAAATATTAGCTTTCCCCTTACCAAGAAAATAATGAAACAATTTACAGCAGCAGAGAAGGAAAAGGTGACAGAATTCAAGAGCAATATTCATCAGCAAAGCTTTCCTCTTTCAATTCTCAACTCAGATAAATACACTCAAAAAGAACCAATAAATGAATAAAAAGAAGCAGAAAAATAGATATTTAAGCAAGCCATTTCCTAATATCATACAAAAAATGAAGATAAGACAGGCAAATCTTCAAGGTCAACCCCAAAAATAGATAATGGTAAATTATTTTCTTCTCATCTCATTTTGCAAGGAATTAAGTGTCTTTTCCTTCAGTTTTCAAGCAATATCAAATATTGATATATTGGTATCCTGATAGAAGTTCAGCTGCCTTTCCTAATTTTCAGTATGCAGCTGCTTTTATAGCTCAATTTTCATCATTGTTTATCCGCTCAGATTAGTGATAAATAAAAACAAAAAGGAAGATACAGATTTACATAATTAGATACACTCGCCAAATAGAACAAAATGATACAGATTTACATAGTTAGATACACTCGCCAAATAGAACAAAATCATTTATATGTTAATAATTATTAGATAATCCAATAGAACAGAACTATGTAATTTCCATATAAAAAATCATATAAGTACAAAATCAAATTCATATGGCATGTTCAAGTTGAATTTCAACTCTTATATAAATTACGGGAGCTTTAAAATGTAATTGTCTACGAGGCCAAATCTAATTGACTTGATTTATGTACATTATAAAACATTAAAAACATTGAGGCTTATAAATTGAATTTCGATAATTGCCAAAAAAAAAAAAGCGATAATTGAAAAATCCATTTACATCCAATGAAAAGCTGAAAATGATTTCTGAATCAGAGCTCAAATAAATCTTAACCCAATAAAATGCCTTTCTGAATAATGCATTCAATCCTTAAGAACTGTGCTTCTACTTGAATTGAAGTAAATCAATAATAATTACCTTTATTAGTGCAGCTGCATCTTCTTCTGCTGTTCCTCCTATCTCTCCAATAAGAATTATACCTGAAATGCACAAAACAAATTTTAGCACAATATGCAGACTATTTCTTAATTCACTTATTTCTGCCGCAAGAAAATAAAAATAATATATAAAGAGAAAATTAAACAATCAAATGATTAGAATGACAGCATTTACATATATAAGCTTGTGGTTTTGTTGTTAGTTTCTTCAAGTGCATGAAGATGCAAAAGTTCTTCATAATAGGTTGTCAAACAATTCCCTCTACAAATAGCCAAATTACAGAATCAAATACGTCCACAAGAAATTTACCTTCTGTCTGAGGATCTGCCAGGAACTTCTCAATGCAATTAACAAAGTTTGTTCCATTGAAAGGATCTCCCCCTATACCAACACAAGTGGATTGTCCAAGGCCAACAGCAGTTGTTTGGAAAACCTAAAAATATAATAAAATGAGCGTGCCTAAAACAACAAATAATCAATAGCTTAAATCAAACCACAAAAATGAATCAAGCACAAACTACATATAATAACACACCTTCCGTAGAAATTAAAAAGTTTTAGAATTAAAACCATCATGCTATTTTCTAGGCTTTCAAGGCACAACAGTGATAGAAAAAAATAAAGCATTAAAAAGGAGAACGAAAAAGAAGAGGAGGAGGAAAAGAAGAAAAGGAAAGCAAGATGTGTAAATATTCATGTAAGTAACAACTTCAGCCTACCCCACGTTGTTGTCTCTATTCTTTCTTAACAAAATTTTCATCTCCCCAAAAAAAAAAAAATAGAACCATCATCTTTTCTTTCCGCCATCTCAGCTTGCTGACCTCTGTATTGAGGTTTAAACTGAGAATCAATATCCAGTAACACTAAACCTAGAAAATATTAGATGCCTAAAGCTAATCCCTTATGATTTTGGCTCCTGCAAATCCAAGTAAAAGCTAACTCTAGTTAACATACTCTGAATCATATTACACAATTTAGGACTTACCGCTTCATAGGTCAAAGTACCAGATCGAGAAACTATTCCAATGCGACCAGGTTTATGGATGTAGCCAGGCATTATACCAATCTTACATTCTCCTGGCTTGATAATTCCAGGGCAGTTTGGCCCAATCAACCGAGTCTTAGATTGTCTGTTAAGAGCAGCCTTCACACGAACCTGAAATAGGTTTTGTCATAATGAATCAATTCAGGATCAGCAGAGGATAAGTAATCTTTAATAAGTTCATTAAGAAAGCACTCATACATTCAGCCAAACACCGATGTGGATAATCAATCAATTTTAAAATCCACACGAAATGATTATTCATAAATCACTACAATGCAATTCTTAAATCACATTTAGGAAAAAACAATCCAAAATCCCATTAAATATTAGCTATTGCATTTATATAATACAATCTGCAAGGGAAAAGAAATAAAATTTCCAAAAAGTCTTGTTGTAAGAAATCCCTTAATAAACTGAGCCTCACAAATTCAAGTGAAACCCACCAAATTATCGGTAGCAAAAATCTAAAGGAAGAAATTTTGAAAAAGAAAGTTATTTTACCATATCATGTTGAGGGATACCCTCAGTGATGCAAACAACAAGATCCAGTTCAGCTTCCATAGCCTCCATGATAGCTGCAGCAGCAAATGGTGGGGGAACGTAAATGACAGAAGCATTAGCTTTAGTTTCAGCTTTAGCTTCAGCAACTGTGTTGAAAACAGGAAGTCCCAAATGCTCTGTTCCTCCCTTCTTTGGCGTTACACCACCAACCTAATTCAAACAAACAAACCCAAAAAACTAATTAAAAAAAAAAATCATTACTGAATCCTCTCTTTTGGTACCCATTAATCTTTCATTGCAATTCATTATTTTCTGAGAATCTATAAATTTTTCAATTCAAAACAATATGAAATCTTGGCAAAATTTTAAATTTATTTGAAGTGTTTAATACCCAGAATCTACATTCATACAAAAAGAGAAAAATACCATCTTAGTGCCGTATTCAATGGCCTGCTCAGTGTGAAAGGTACCATTTTTGCCAGTGATACCTTGGCATATCACTCGAGTATTTTTATCTACAAAAACAGCAGGCGGCGGAGGAGATGCAGCCGCCGCATACTGCCGAGTCTGAATCGCCGAACTGGAAGGAGAAGGTCTGCGTGACGCGATCGAACCGATCAGTTTGGCGACGGCTTGACGAGCCATCAGGGTTGATTTTTTGTTTTGCTTTGTTTTGTTTGTATTGCGTTTTGGTGTCTTTTGTTTTGCCTCGCATTGGGACGAGTCGGGCGGTATTAAGGAGGCGTTGGGCTTAGGCCATTCTAGTACCCGGTTGGTAATGGTACTTCACTACTTCTTACCGATTATTTCATAAGCGTATTATATTATTTGTGAATTTTGACTCGTATAACTAATTTATTTATTTACTTATTTATTGATGTATATTTTTTTAAGAAAAAAAGTTATATTCACATATTAAAAAATTAGTCTCACTCTGATGCGTTGCTTTTTTTTATTTTTAACATATTTTTATTTATTTTTCACATATATTTTTCATTGTTAGAAATATATATCAATTTTCATTACAAAAAAATAATTAAATTTATATATGTATGTATTATTATTATTACATATACCTGCCTATTCGGTCAAAAAATATAACAATAAACTAAATATATTATTATTATTATTATTATTATTATTATTATTATTATTATTATTATTATTATTATTATTATTATTATTATTATTATTATT
>CATIWO010307271.1:0-14016 GCA_949673435.1 Macaranga tanarius
TGCCTTTTAATTAAAAAAAATATATACTGTTGACATTATTGGCTCTGCAGAGCCAATTGCAGAAGGTGGCAACGTGCATGGCAAAGCCATGCACGTAGCCACAATTTTTTTTTTATATTTTTCTTTTTCTTAATTTTTTTCTTGCTTATTTTGTATAATATATTTATTTTATTTTTATTTAATTATTAATTAATGATAATTACATTAACTAGACATGCATGAATTAAATTAATTATTTGTTATATAATTAATTTAATAAAATTAGGTTATAAAATTC
Source organism: Macaranga tanarius (assembly GCA_949673435.1). Classification (NCBI taxonomy): domain Eukaryota; kingdom Viridiplantae; phylum Streptophyta; class Magnoliopsida; order Malpighiales; family Euphorbiaceae; genus Macaranga; species Macaranga tanarius. Next base: position 278 of record CATIWO010307271.1, read on the forward strand.
ATTTCATTTCTATGCAATTTACTATACCGACTCCGTTTGTGAAACAGATTGCATTAGAAAATTCTACATAATTTTTTCTTCCTCGTGATATATTTTTTTAAAAAAAATACCACAACTTTTTAACGGTGTGTGAATAGTACTATTCATAAAATTACCATTTTTGATGTCCGTTTCCGAAACGGTTTACAGAATAAAATTGCACATAATTTTTTCTTGCTCGTAGTATTTTTTTTTTTAAAATACCACAACTTTTTGCATGTCACTATTCATACAGTGTAAAAAAAATTGTGGTATTTTAAAAAATAAAATATATCATGAGGAAGAGAAAATTACGTGGAATTTTTTTGTTGTAAGCCGTTTTGGAAACGGATATCGGAACAGTAATTTGATGAATAGTGAAATTGTAATTTTTACATGTCACTATTCACGCATTGTAAAAAAATTATGGTATTTTAGAAAAAAAATATATCAAGAGAAAAAGAAAATTACATGAAATTTTTTACTGCAAGCCGTTTTGAAAACGGATGTCGGAACAGTAATTTAATGAATAGTAAAATTGTAATTTTTGCATGTCACTATTCACGCATGTAAAAAAATTGTGGTCTTTTAGAAAAAAAAATATATCACAAGGAAGAGAAAATTACGTGAAATTTTTTGCTGCAAGTTGTTTTGGAAACTGATGTCGGAACAATAATTTTGATGAATAGTGAAATTGTAATTTTTACATGTCACTATTCACGCATTATAAAAAAATTGTGATATTTTAGAAAAAAAAATATATCACGAGGAAGAGAAAATTATGTAGAATTTTATGTCGTAAACCGTTTCGGGAACGGACTCGAAAATGATAATTTGATGAATAGTTCACAATAAAAGAAAAAAAAAACTTTGTCCATTCCGCCACTTCAAGTGGCGGAATGGACAAAAAAAAAAAAAAATTCTTGCCATTCCACCAGTCAAACTGGCGGAATGGCATGGTCTCCGCCAAGTAGGCAAAAATCACCCCAATTTAGGAATTTTTTTCAAAACTACCACAAAATGGAAATTTTTTTCAAAAATATAATAAAATGGTAAAATGTTTGCCTTTTTACCATAAAATGGTAAAAAGCCCCCACATTAGCTATATAATTCATGCTTTAATTTTATATTGATCTGCATTTTAAGAATCATCTCTTTGGTGACAAGATCAGCTTCCAATTCACCAAATCATGAATTTATTATTTGGTTGCTTTGTATTTCTAGGCATCACACTTAGAACTGAAATTCAAAGTGAAAATGCATAGCTACCTATTTTTTGATGCATATTTTGATTAATTAAAGGTATAGCCCAATTCATTATTTTTCTATTAGGATATGCAGTTCTCCTTTCATTAAGCAAATATGTTCACTATGTTCATTCTCTTCATTGATACAAATGTTTGTTGATGTCAATTCCTAGAGAATTTTTTGTTTGGTACCGTCAAGTATTTGTTGCTGGGATTTGCAATCGGGTAGTGTCATATTAAGATAGATTTATAATTTTTTTTGGTGCATGAAGGTATATGTTTGGGATTACAGCTTGCACTTGCTGTATGTCTTATTCTTCTATTTCAGTAGAAAGTTTCTTTTTACTAATAAAGAAGTGTCATATTAAGATAGATTTATAGTTTTTTTTGGTGCATGAATTATTCCAAGGGCCAAGTGCTAGATAATGAATTGTGATCATTCTTCCAGGGGCCAAGGTGTATACTTGCTGGATACCATATTCAGCTTCCTCCAATCATTCAAAGTGTTGAAGCTGAGAAGAAAAGTTTAGGAAGAACCCTGTTTGAACGCCTTGCGGACCTATATGGAGATGAAGTTACATCAATGCTTACTGTCCAATATGGAATGCATGAACTTATTATGAACTGGTCATCTAAGGAGCTGTATAACAGTAAGGTACTAAATAAAATTCAGATTCTGGTAGCCTACAAAAGTATATTATAGTTTTTAGTGCATCAGTTTCTGCTTTTATGGTGTTGTTTATATGTGTTAGCCATAGATGATAATCATTAGCAATAGAATTTGAATTGTGGTCTTTCACTTCACTAACTATATGCACTTTGCCGTTCATATACTTTCTATTGTTAATTTTTGTATTTGTTAAATTAACTATATGGATTTATGCAAAATATGAAAAATATATTATTATTACAAATTGAATATTTAATAATAAATTTTAATATATCATACATTACTTTAGTTACAAAATTCTCTATTAATTGAAAATCTAAATATGCTAATCTATTATTTATTTAAAGGTTTTTTTTTTTTTTTTTTGCTAAATTTAATGACAGTTGTAATTATTTTTTATTTTATTTTCAGAGTTCTTTACATTTTGCACTATGTTGGTTAAGTAGGTAGACATATTTTTCCTCTGTATATTGGTTGTATTCAGTTATATTAATTTTCTTCACAATCATTAATAATTCATAGTTTAATAATAAATTAAAGGTCATGCATTAATTTATTGTTATATTGTTTTGTACAACCATCAAGTACTGGTCATGCATAAATTAATTGTTATAAAATGTCATATTTTTTGAGTTGCTTTGTATAATTTTAAATTTTGTGATATTCTTAATTTAATTTCAACGTACTTTTTAACTTAGAACTTTGATATTAATTTCTCGCAAACTAGCAAAATTCGGCATGCAAGATTTATAAAATTTCCAGTTAACGTAAGTAAGATTATTTCAATTACTTCTTTATTTATATATATATATATATATATATATATCTAATTCAATTCATTATGCAATTATTTTTTCACAGGTCAATAAAATTTTATATTACGGCGAAAACTTCAGGATTTCTCCAAGATTTAAATCTTAAATTTCTTTATAAATACATAGCAAATATAACAAAGGAACAATATGAGATGATAATAGCATTCAAAAAGAAAAATAATAATGATGCGTTATTTATTACAGGTATATATAAATATTTGTTTACAGGACAAATTATACAAGAAGTAAAAACTCTCAAACAATCACATTTGAGAGGAAATAGATATGCAATTTTTGCATATGCAATAGTTGAGCATACGTTTTGCAATAACAAAGGAACACAACTCCTACTGAAAATCACTGAAGATTCCGATCATGCAAGAAAATTCAACGATTACCGCAAAATATTGAGAACTATGGTGCCAGATCCGCATTTTATAACAAAAGGAAGTTGCAAACAAATATGCAAAGAAGATGGAGAAGGACATTGGAAACCAAAGCTACAAGACCCAAAAGATGAACATCAATTGTAAAAGATGCATGCATTGTAGATGTACAAGTATTTATAATAATATATTATTATTAAAAATTTAATATTTAATGATAAAATTTATATCTCATGTATTACTTTATTTTCAAAAAATTTATTCATTTAATATATAAATATATTATTTTAAAAACATCCCGCACGACGCGCGGGTTCACGACTAGTTTTGTATTAAATTTTGTATTTTATTTTTGTTTCATTTCATATCGATCAACTAAGAACCAAATCAAAATTTTTCTAGTATTTTCCATTTATATTTTTGGTTCGGTATGGATTTCTAACTTCGGCGAGCATTTGATTCAATTCATTTTAGTTCAAAACCTTTCAATCAACCTAATGTTCATTCCTACTTTCTAGTTTCACTAAAAATTAAAATTAATTTTATAAAAAATAAAAATTATTATTAGTAAAAAGCATTTTGTGAAGAATGAGTGATCGATTCTCATTAAAAACATGCTTAAGAAACAAAATTCTTTTTTGGCCTGAACTAGGGGGAAAAATCTCCTCATTCGAGTAAAAATTATGGAATCAATTTCTCATAAAGGGAAGGGCTTTTCTTTGTATTGCAGTCTCTTCTATACAATTACTCGTCTGCGCTACTAACGAAATAGCTGTCAATTATTTTGAGGAACAGTTCAGGAACACGTCCGCCCTGCATTTTTTGTTCTTTAAAGTAAACTTAGGCTTGCAATAGACATGCTGAGAAATAAACTAGCCTCAGCAGCGCATCCTCATGTGATTAAAGCAAAAGAGATAAGCCAACGCTACAAATGAACCTCAAAACAAACTCGCATTATTTTCTTTTAAAAAATTGACTGTCCAATCAATGTCTGACGAGTACATGTTCTACGTAAGGTATGGAAGAATTAAAAGATATAACTGGACATAAAGCTGGTATACGCAGTAACATCCACCCAGTCCGGGAAAAGGCTCTTCAAATTTTTCGCTCTATTGGACAAAACTTGGTCTAACACAGCAAGTTCCACCCTTAAATCGTTAGAACTGTTAGCCTGCACTTCCCATAACAATTTAAAATGATTACATAACAACAAAAGCCTATGAAATTATCATTCTTGCAGTCTCATAAAGAGTCAAAATCATCCATTGTTTACTCACACTGCCTGAAGAATTCCAGGTGGTGAAGCAAGGTAGGGAAGGGAGAAACAAAGCGCATTTGTGCAGTCATATTTAATCAAAAGTACAGGAGAATGATAGTTTTCAGTAACTTGCAGACATAGTTGCCACTTATTCGACAAAATAAGATAAAGATTTCAACTTCCAATATTTACTATTAAGCAAATTCATTAGGAGAAATCTAAAGAAGCACACACAGCTACCTCAATTCTCATTAAGCTTGAATGCCATGATCGGTAAGATCAACATAATATAGGTACTCCTGGGTACCATTTAAATGGGGAGCTCAAAAATGCATAAAATGCATGGCTTTACACCTCAGGGTCATGCAAGGTTACTAGGCAATAACAGTGGAGATTAAAATGGGAAACAATAAATGAGTTTATGCTCAAGAAGAGGAAAATTTCTAGAAGAGACAGAAATCTACCTCTAGCCAGAAAATCCATTTATCACTGCTGGCTCCACTAAGTCGACACATATATGATGGTGGACCACCATCGACTGCTTCAGGAGCTGAAACAATTTCAACAGGATTATATATATCATTACGAATTAGGGGCAAAAGAACCTTACTCAAAACCCAGTGGACAAAAGATCTCATACCTGGAAGTGTATTATCTGCAAGTGACCAACCGGACAAGGGACCAGTAATGTTAAGGACAGCAACCCAGACCTCCTCTAAGTCCCTGAAAGGACATAATTCATAAACCTAATTTGTGTATTTGAAGCAAGAAATATATATATGCAGTCCCATAGACATCATTCCATTCTACTCACCCTAAGGAAAGTTCCAGGTGAATTCTCCGAGATCCTTCACTGGAAACAGTATGAGGCTTGTAATTAGACAAGTAAGGGAAAGCTCTATATTGCTCTGAAATGTCGTCACTCCTTGCAGGGAACTTCAAACTTCTTGAGAACAAAAGAGATACTGGAAACAATGCCTAAAGAAATATTTGAAATAAATGTTATATATAAGATTGTTATGCATGAACTGATGAATATTCATCAATATTGAACAAAATTAGTGAAAATTATGTAACTTAATCCTGCTGGGCCTAAAAGAATAAACTTCACTGCTGCCACAAACACACACATATATATCTTTATTTATTCTTTCATATGTGAGGATTTATAACCTCTGTGTCAGGGATGAAACATCTACAGAGAATGCAACAATATTCTATAAAGTAATGTGTCTCACCCATTTCAACAATAAGGTTGAGATGGAAAAGTACTGAGATGCAGAAATAGTGACGGAAAATGGAGACGGGAAAATATTGGAATAGTAACAAGGACATTACATTGTCGTGAGTGGAGAAAGAAGAAGAAAGCTAACATGAGGAATCTAGAATTTTGTGGGAGAGTAGTTGAAAATTTTGTGTCACTGGTATAAAAGTGTAAGGCATAGAATATTGCCTCAATTATAGCATTTAAACAAGAAAGCAACATACCATCCAAGTCTCTCGGAGAGACAAATTAGCAGTTTCAAAAGAAAAATCTGAACCAATGTGTAAGATGTTTGCCACTTCAGGCGCATATTTAAAAACAAAAAGTAATGAATTGGAATCCACAACAGAAAAATCGTAACTGCAGTCCATGATCCTGTTTGCATCTGTCAACCCACAAGAAAATAGTTTCAGGAAAATATAACCAGAAAGAGAAACTTCAAATAAATCACAAAGCAAATACCGGCTAAATCTTCAAATTAACATATCAAAACAAACAGCAGAGTTGTTTCTTTCCTTCATACCTGCAGTAACAATGGTGTGCTGAAAAACAACCCTCTTAGGTGCGCTATTGCTGTAAGGAAAGAACTGTGACGAGAGAGCCAATGCAAGCACACTAACATGCAGCAAGAGCTGCATGATGGAGGACCTAGCCAACCATTGGCTGCAAATAGGTAGTAGAGGGCCCAAGCACCAACCAGTTACAACCCCGATTACTGCTGCCACTACGATATCAGTAACATAATACCCTGCAAGTAGAGAACTTATCATTGTTATTAACAGGTCAAATGATTGCCAGGTAAAAAAATTTCAGAAGATCTATTCCTTGATTAAGAATATAACCAGTTGGCCTCATAAATTATTCAAATCTTAGCTGATGGTCAGTAAACATGCAAGCAAAACTCAACTTTCCAGATAGAATAAGACAAATGAACAACATACAGATTCTAACACTTCTTTTTTTTATCAGCATCTCATGTTGAAACAAACAAGACTCTAGATTACGTAAAACAGCTCTGTGTGATTTATGCCAGAAGACCTGATTTTTTTCAAGAAAAACAATCCATCACCATAAATAAATGTTTAGGAAAACTAACCATAGGGTGGAGGAACAGCACCCATCATGCCCATCTTCTCAATCAAAAATTGGGCAAGAAATCCACCAAAATATACTGAGTATACGAGACATGGAATTACAGGTATTATGTAGATGACTGCAGATCTGAAAGCAAAGAATTAGTAGAATGCAAAATTATTTTCTTTTGAAACTAGACAAGGGAAAAACAGATGATTGCAAAACATTTGGCATTGCTGATCAACAATGATTTGCTGGATCAGAACAGAGATCATAACATTCTCATAATTTCATCAACATGGGGAAGAATTTAAAAAGTAATTATTATGGCCATGAATTGGTACTAATAGTGTATTTGATAAGCCATAGGCAGTTGACATATCAGATCATCAATGTCTAAGGATAGCCCAACAGTCTCAAAGCTATAAACCTGCTTGAAGGTATCATTGCATGCCACAACTGTCTTGCCTTAAAAACAGTTCAGGGGGGGAAAAGCCTTGAAGGATGCAACCCAAAAAAAAATGGATTTCATAAACAGACACCAATCACCAAAGAGCAAAATTTTAAAACATGAAGCACATTCAGATGATTGCATCTTAGCGAATTTAGAAGTTTGAGATATGAATCAGGCAAAAACTACATGATAATTTGTACAAAGAAAGGGTGAAAAGTGGAAACAATAGGAAAAACAACATTTTTATTCATGACAAAGAAAGAATTTGATAACAATACAACCTGAGTGATTGACGACCACAAGACTTGATACAAAGTTTAAAGCAGACCCATGCAGGAAGCATAAAAGCTGACACAGAAAAGGTCAGGAACCCTCCACTCAGCCCAGCTGCAAGACAAGCCTACTTTACCAAAATTAGCCATAAAAATTTACAAATTCTACAAATTTAAAGGGCAAATAAATTAGTGTGACAGCAATAGCACTGACTACACTCCATACCAAAGTTAAGCAAGCATAAAATCCAAACGCTCCCCAAAACCAAGCTTCATCGGATAGTTCCTGCAATATCCATTATATATCAATGAGAATCTAGAGAAGAATGGTGAAGCCAAGCTTAAATTTATCCATTCAGAAAATGAGTACATGAACTTATTCAAACTCCATTTCGGATAAATGCCATGCATTACAAATTACGAGATCTATAAGAAAAAAAAATCTGACCAACAAAATAAGATCATAGAGAGAATCATATGTTAATCTTTATCGTAGTTTTGCATACCCTCTATAAAATGTATCAAGCAATTAACATTAGGGAACTGTAAAAATGATTTCATCAGTGTTCCTGTTTACTCCAGCAGTTACAACTGTTGTGCTTCGTAGAGGACTTGTCTAGTAAGAGTCACATTTAACAATATGTTAGTTGAAAGAGACCACATACTGGACAATGATCTTCATCACGCTAGATGGACTACTACTACTAAGAAAACACAAGACATATTGCTTCATCTGCAAAAACAGGGTTTCCTGAAAGTCAACTCTATGTTTGATTTCAATTTCCAAAAAGCTGGTTTTTCTTTTGGCTTCTTGTAATTGGTACCAGGGACAATTTAGTAAGCTCTTCCTAGTAATGAAAAGCAAACCTAAGAATATATGAATGTACTTGTAATACCTCCTTTGGTTTCTTGAGAACTGAAACATCTTGAGAAAGGGGAAAACAATTCCAAATAATTCTTGGAATCAGCAAACCAATAAGTGAGCAGGGAATGAACATCATGAAAGCCAGATATGGGTAAGCAAACCTGCATTTGATTCGAGCATGTCAACAGTAGCCTTAATGACTCATTCTTTATTTATCAGGTTAAATTTCAGCCATAGATCCGTTAGCATTTGTGAAAATTCAACAGTACAACCAGTTATTTTTATAATTTTTCATTATATTCCTCCATCATCCATTAATTATTTGTAATTGACAAAATTTCACCAAATCTTTTTACATTGAAAAAAAAAATTGAAAAAAAAAACTCATGCATTATACAGTTGGGCAACCACAGAATAAACCCACCAGTTCATTGCATGACTAGAGAAAAACAATCTCACGATGGAAAAGATAACAGGCAAAGCAATTGCCAGCAGAATCCCAGCAGTATGTAATAATAATCCTGGATTGAAAAAATTGAGAATGTTATAAAAGATCTTCAGCATCTGTAGCACATGTAAAAAACTTAACAGAGCATATTGTATGCTGCAATGGAAACATGAAAGGTATGAGACAATGAACCAATGGAGACTCCACCTTTCACAAAATCATAGAAGGTTGCAAATCCATAATGTAACCCTGAATCCAGAAAACGCAAAAGGAATGGCATAACCAGAAAGATGACAATCGGAATGCTATGAAGTACCAAAGCTACCCTTCTTGGATAGTATACCTGAAAGAATCACAATTGAAAGAAGATGATATATAAAAAAGCACTCATCTAACAAGATAGTCATAATCTTAGTCAAAGAACAAAAAGAAAACATTATTAGAGCAGGTATCATACTATCACGTATTTTCCAGCGTACCATGAACCAAGATAAGTAATCAAAGAAAACAGCTCGCTCATCCTTGTAGTCATTGGAAGTAGCTCCAAGGGATTCTCTTTCTTGGGCAGTTCGCAGCATAGAAGAATTTGTAAACGCTTTAAGTATGCTTTGAAGATTGTCTCCACGTGCTTGCATGCTTCCAGGTCTAATTTTTGAACATTTGATGCATCAGAAAGGTGCTGAAGGATGAATTATATAAAAATCCCACTGAAGTATATTTATACCAAAGTAGCAGATGTAATGCATACAGTAATTTGTCCAATGTATCATAAGAGGTATGGTAGTAATAACCACCAAGAAGAAAGATAATATCCAGGCTGGGAATGTCTCCATAATCTTGGGAAAACATTCTGTAGTCTGTATCTCCAGGAATAACAGGAAAGACATCCTATACACAGAAAATCCATAAATCAAAATTAAATTATTTAATGGAAAAAAATAGAAGCACTCAAAAATAATGTTGGTGGAAAGAGAAGAGAGAGAAGGTGGAGGTGGATTCTATAGGGCTTGTGCTGTGTATTAGGAGACAGCCATGCAGCTAAGGAAGGACCAAATAAACTGAAGAGCCACGCATTACTTATGTCAGGATGGTGATACTAGTTAGAACCACATATAAGAAAATGAAACAAATCCATGTAGATGTTCACTGATGAGATAGCAAATAACCAAATAATATAAAACCTTTGTCCCCTTCACTATAACCACATAATATGGTACTCAGCATAATGGCTTAAAATGAAAATTCATAGACACTATTTATGGTAAAGAAAAAATAAATAAAAACCTGAGCAGCACTATGTGCCATAGGATATACTGCAGATTGAGCATAGACTACAGAAGGCCAAGCACCAGGCCCAGATTGGCAGACTAAGTCTGTTAAAATAAAATAATAAATCAGAAAATAGAATTGCAATGGCGTAAAATGCAATTTAACATCAAAATTTAAAACATTAATTAAGATCAATTAGCAAAAAGTTAGATTCTGCTTATTCCTTATTTTAGCTCCATTAAACTTCATAAAAAAGGTTCTGTTCTATCACACCACAAAGATGAATCCCACAATAAGCAGTATTTTATAGTACAATTTTTCCCATATTGAGAAAATTGTACGATTTATACATCAAGGACAAAAAAATCTATCTGATTCTGCCCCCAAAATATAGTTCCACTTTTCAAATAATAGAGTTGTTGTTTAGTGAAAATTTTAAAAACTTTCCAGAAATAACACCGGGGTTGAATAATTGCTTACCAGGACCTCCAGATCCAGATGCTTCCACATTAATAGAAGCTCCTATTGAGTTGCGCCATTTATATGTCTTCATGAAGCCATGTGCACCCTGGAACATCATTGTAACAGTCTCACTTAAGCTCAAGAGAACATGAACCACAGGATAATAATTAAGGGTGGACTTGTTGCAGTATGGTTATGTCCTCTCCCCTCATTTTGTGGAGCAACCCAGTCGCCCTATTTTCAGCAGAGTGGTTTACATTGTTTCTTCTCCTTAGAACCAATGAAGTGTTATAAACTGATAACACTATCAATCTCGAAAAGGAAAGAAAAAGTTTACAGGCTAGTGGGTTGTGACTTTGTTTTGTCCAAATAAAAATAAAGATAATTAAATTACAATTTTAAATTCAAACTGATGCTATGATTTCATACCAACATGAAAAGTTCTTCTGCACCATTAAATAGAAAAATAATAGGCCGAGGGGGGACCCAACCAGAGTCTATGGTAACTCTTGCTAATTCCAGCATTGATGCTGCAAAACAAGACCCCAAAAAAAGGAAAAAAAAAAAAAGACAAAAAATATCAAGTACAGAATTGCTAGGATACACTATCAAGTAGTTCAGGATATTTAAATTGCTCACCCACGCATGAACCACAATCGCCAGCTCCTGGTGAACCAAGTGGACTGTCAAAATGGCCATTAATTAAAACTGATGGGTCTGTGTCTTTTGAATCTACAGACGATATCCTGTCATTGAATACAGATTGTCTTACATATTTTTGCAACTTATAATGGCACATGTATAAATTCAAAGTCACAAATATATCATTATCCCATTGTTAGATATGAATCATATGATAGTGTTCACTCATTACCTACATACCACTTAAGCATTAAGGCTGCTATACCAAAACCATCCCTTTGTGGTTTACTGGTATATATAACCATGAGACTTAAGGAAATCCATAACAAAGTTTCTAAATAACTTCAATGATATAGTTAAAGTCCAAAATTTCTAAAAGAAGTCACAATGATGACCCACTTCAGGAAAAGTAAAAGGAAGCACAAGTCAATATCTTCCTTAAATTTGCATTGCTATCAATCATTCATGTACTTTAATCCAGTCCCCCACCAAAGAAAAAAAAACGAAAGATAATTGCATGAACAAGATACTGCATAACTCATGCTTATGCCAATTCCATACATCAACAAAAATTTAAAAAAAAAAAAAAACAAAATTCAATCAGAAAATAACAAATATGTAATACCTCATAATTATATTCGCATGGTTTCTATACCCCAAACATATACTGTGTCCTAAAAACATCATATTAAAAGAACCATTAACAATCTCCTCTTCAATCTCAACTCTGCAACCAAAAAAAAAAAAAATCAATTACTTACACTTAATTACAGAATTTAACATCAATAAACCAAAAATAAAGCAACTAAATTACATTAAAATCAAACCAAAAACAAATAACAACAACCTGAAGTCTGATCCAGCTCTGTTCTTTATCATCTCCAATTGTGTTTTAATATAAACAGCAGCTTCTCTCAATCCAGGACGACCTTCCTATTGAAATTTTTTTTTTTCAAAAAAAATTAATAAATCAAGCTTATAATTTTTTTAAAAAAAAATCTAAGAAGAAAGCAGAGTTCGTTAGTTACTTGGCGGCCATCTTGAGCTAAAACTCGAACATGTTCAATAGCTCTAGCCTCTGAAAATCGATCTAAAGGAGCATCGATATCAAGCGGCTTAATGAACTTCATGTGAATAATACAGTAAACAAGCGCTGACATTAAGCCGTACATAACAGCTAAAGATAATAAAAACTTGAATCCTGTAATGTCGCCGGAGCTCAGCCTCAACGCCATATCTGCCGATCTCACTTCCTTTTTTTTCTTCTTCTTAATGAGACACAAAAATATATTTATAGAAAAAAATTAAATTATTGAGATATTGTTTATTATTTTTGAACTGAATTGAAGTGTAGATGTTGAATTGAAGATGATGCTGATGATGATTGCTTGTTTTTGTTTTTGTTTTTGCTTTTGCTTTTGCTTTTGTTAGTGGAAATTGTGAAGAAACTACCACATGGAAGCGTAGTGTAGGAGCCTTCTCTCGCCTTCCTACACTACATTACAGTGCGTTTGACTATTACCTGCAGCTCTACTGGTTTTGTTTTGTGTTTTGCCTAAGAATGGACGATGACTTGGGCTTTCTGATGTGCTGCCATTAATATTGGGCCCACACATGGGCTATTAATGGTTTTTTTACAGTCCATTAATGTATTTGACAGTAGCAAAACACCGTGACATTAAATAGTTTTAAAAGATTTTTACCATTTTTAGAGTGTTGTTCATGTACAACTAAATTAAAAAAATTTAATGAATTCTAGATATAGTTCAAAAAAAAAAAAAAAAATTTAAACTTCTGATATTTAGCCCATTTTATAATTTTATTAAATATATTTGTAAATAGATCATTTTAATATTTTAATTTATTAAAAAAATCACTTATAAATACTTTTCATTTAATTTAAATGTCTAAATAGCTTCATTTTAAGTTATAAAAAAATATCTATACACTTCAAATAATACAAAAAGTATCAATAAATGTTGTTTTCAGTAAGTTGAAGTGTCTAAATGATTATTTTATAATTTAAAGAATGAAACTAATAAAATATATTAAACCAAAAAAATGATGGGCAAAAACTGTCAAAGTTGGAGAAAGATATAATTAAAATTTTTTTGAATGAGAAACTATATGTATGAGACTATTTCTTAATTCATAAATTTTTACATATAATATTAAATTTTTAATTTTTACATAAGGGTATTTTGTTTTAGCTATTGAGATTAAGTTGTTAGCTATTCAGTTCACAACAACTACAAAAATATGTTTGATTAACTTTTTTGAAAATGAGTTGGTAGATATTAGACACTCGAACTGTTTTAGTTCATATTAGCTTCAAATTGGAGTTTGTCACCATCTATTTTTTTAAAATTATATTTAATGTTTTATTCTTTTAACTTTAACTAATTATCACTACTTAATAAAATAATTAATTATCATTACTTAATAAAATAATTAATTATCATTACTTAATAAAAAATTATTTGGATAATTATTAAAATATTAATATTATAGTTATTAAAAATATTAACCACATAAATAAAAATATTAAAAATTATATTAATAAAAAAATTTATAGCTCATTAATAATAATAATAA
>CATIWO010307371.1:0-10006 GCA_949673435.1 Macaranga tanarius
TTTTAGATAAAGTGTTTATTTATTTGAATATTTACCTTTAGTATTATGTTAAATGAGTTTATTATCAAGAGTTGATAATATGAGTGACAAACTCATTTAGTACATATACTATAAATGTTCATAGTTGATGGATTAATATAAAGGTAGTATTCTTCATTCCTTGAGCCTCCTTAGTCACCATCATTATGGGCCTTGCCTTTAAGCCTTCAAGGTTGTATGGGCCTTCAATTGAACTCTTCAATTTTTAAGTCGTATGATGTACATTTAATCCTTGGCATACCAAGGCAAATAATTTACATCTTAATCCTATGAAATTAACTCTTAATTACATCAACATAATAATAAACTCAATTATTATTATAAACCAAAGATGTAAACTAAGTCCATGATCAATCTTTGCATGAATGACAAGCATACATTCAATAAAATACAACTCTTACATATTATAGATGTAGCAAGTCAAGCAAACATGTGTATAACATTATCTAAGTTGCATCTAGTGTTTTTTTTTGCACAAAAGGGGGCATTTTCAAGCACTTCAAACACTTTGGGCAGCCCTGCACATGGCCTTGTACATGGCCATGTCCCTGGCCCTATCCCCTTTTGATTTTTAGGCAGAATGCAACACGGCCTGGGACTTGGCCGAGTACAGTCTGGACACCACCAAAACACACTATTTGATGTTACAACACTTGCAACAAAGGCCACAACACTTTTATTCATTCAAATGCTCAATTACAACATTTGTAATTCATATTTTTAGCATGCAAAACAACACTAAATGATCACAACATTTGGAACCATTAACATGTTTAATTACCATATTCACAACACTTGTAAATATCAATATGTATAATCATAACACTTGCAATTATCAACATTTTTAGCATGTAAATCATGTGATAGATGACTTTGATACCACTTGAAAGAAGTGTGGAACATGCAACAATCAAAAGTGCGGAATTTAAATTTTTTGATTACATGCAACACTTGAATCACATATGAACCACATCAATGCCCATAGATCATATCACATGGCAAATATATAGCTAAATATGAATTATGGACAACATAATACATCAACAAATCACTAAGTCATGTATTCACAATACAAGACTTAGCAACTAAGGGTTTAGTAACACTAACAAAACTCCAAGTTGGTAGCACGCTTGTTAAGCTTTGGTTGATGTTGATTTACAAGCTCCTAGATCCCCAAATGTGAAGCCTCCAGCTTGAAACACATAAGTTACACAAGGATGCTCTTCAAGGATGGTGAAGCTCTACCTAGAAGCCTCTCGTTTTGATTTGACCTAAGAGCTTGTTAGAGCCACTCCAAGCTTGAATGTATGGAACAAGGATGCAACCTCCAATGAATGATGGACTTGTACTTGTACAACTCTTGTACAACAATGGCTTTAACTAAAAAACACACAACCCTTGTGTATATTTGAATTCTCTATACTTGAAGAAGAAGAAGGAAGAAGACACTCTTAATTCTTTTCTCTCTTTTATTAGAATATCAAATTGCTCGCAAATGTGCATAAGCATTAGTTGGCTTGGTTGTCTCTACACACCCCACTAACTATCAACTATAACCAATTTGATAATAGTTTGATAATAGTTTAAGTATCTCATACTCAAGTCATATGCAATGCCATAGCTTGAGTGTCTTACACTCAAGCCACATGCATTGCTATAGCTTGAGTGTCTTACACTCAAGCTACATGAATTTGATAGATTGAGTATCTCACACTCTATCTATATGCATGGCTTTACTTTACAAGTGAGTGGGTTGTGTTTGGTTATATGGATGACCTTAGCCTTGATATCATTAACACTTAATGGATATGGGTTAAAGTTATTGGTATATGGGCTTCTGTACACTTAGAGAAGGCCCACCCTATACTAAACTAAACAACTTATGGGCTAATTTAAACTCTTTAAACAAAGCCCCATCCTAAGTCCATTTCAAGTCCATCTTTGTCAATATACATTTTCCATCTCATGGCCTATCTTAATGAATATATATATAGTCTATCTCATGGCCCATATGTGAAAGCATTTAGAGGCAAATATCAATTTACTCCTTGAACTTAATATCACATTTTAAATCAAGTCCAAATTATTATTTATTTAATTACAATTAAGTCCCAATCTTTGAATTTAAATATTGGGATATGCTAGATCCCCGCATACGTGCAAATCCAATTCAATTAATTTAATTGATTAATTAAACTCTTTAATGAATAATCAAATTAATATTAATCTCCACAAGTGCAACCCTTATATGTGTGACTTACTAGGTTCAAGTCTAAACGGCAATGGAAAATAATATTAACACTTAATATTATGGAAACACCTTTCCATTCTAAATGTGAAAATACCAATTAATCACATTTAGTTCCCATAAGTCGTGAGTACCCCTAATATAGATGTCACGACTACCCAATTAGAAATGAATGCTTTATGTAGATCCACAAGAACCATAGAACATAATTACCGTACACTAAATGTTTCTTCATTACAAGATCTCGATATTGGCTAGAGTCGCGGTTTAGTCAAACTCTAATTACCTCAATCATATGACCTCATCTTAAGTTCAATTCTCGATAAAATATGACTTATACTAGAAACTCTTTCTAGCACCGAAACTCTTTTCGGGTTAGTCAAGTTTGACCTGGCCAGGTACTTATTCATCAAGAATAACTTAGATAGCATAGGATCTTATCTCAGTTCACTCCAGGTAATGAATTCTATTTTGGTCGATCACTCATCCCTACATATAACCAACTAAAGACACCACACGCCATATACCCATGCGTGGCTAGCACAAGTATATAAGCGGTAACAAACTCTAACCAACCATATGTGGATGACCGTTTCACCTCAGGTCAAAGGAATATATGCACCATTATATTCAAGATTATGATTGTTGACTAAGTGAATTATCCATGTAATCACAAATCCTACATCACATGTTCGATCAATCCATATCCACATGTCTATTCTGATATCTCATATCAAGTAGAATGAGACTCACTATCTCCTACTATCGATATCACATAGCGGTCAAGGAAAATAGATAGAGGTGATAGTCTAGGGGTTAATACTACCCTTATATTAATCCAACGACTATGAACATTTATAGCATATGTACCAAATGAGTTTGTCACTCATATTATTAACTCTTGATAATAAACTCATTCAATATAATACTAAGGGTAAATATTTAAATAAACTTAACACTTAATTTAAATGAATATTTTATTGCGATAGGGATAAATATACAATGTCTACACACAAGAATGGCCCCTAGGGCACATCTATACTAACATGTCTGATGCCTCAGAACCCCGTCGAAAGTTTTTTAGAGTTGCAGATCATACCATCCTACCATATATCAACTAGGTTGAGTTGAATTTATATAGAAAGGTTATTATCTTATGTTTTTGCTTCTTAAATGTTAGGAGCAGATCTAGTCACAACTATAGAGCATAGGTCAGAACCAACTAGCAAGTTCTTTACTTTAGCAAACTTAGGTGAGTGGCTAAGCATATAACCTTAGTTTTTGAAATTATATATATATATTTTTGTGTGTGTGTGTGTGTGTGTGTGTACAAAAATGTTAAAGTATATAATTGTTTTTAGGGTTATTTATAAAAAAATGCATGAACTTTGGCGTTTTTGGCAATTTAATCATGAACTTTCAAATTTAGCAATTTTATGCATAAACTTTTTTATTTTTGCAATTCTATGCACCGATTGAAAATCCGGTGAAATCTTGATGATGTGGCCACTGGAAAATCTGAATCAGTCCACGTAGGTACCATGTCAAAATGTATCTTTTTGATAATTTACAAAACAATGTACAAACTTTAATATTTTTTGTAATTTTATCATTAACTATTAATTTTTTGGCAAATTGATGCTCAAGTATATGCATTTTGAATTAATATATATAAAATGATTATTTAAACAATGAAAGTTTAAAATTAAATTGTTTAATTAAAAATTATTAATTTTTTAATTATTATTTTATTTCAATTGTTACATGCAAATTGATACTTATTTTATTACTTTGAGTTAAATTATTATTTATAAAATAATTTAAGTAGTTTAAATTTTAATTTTAATTTAATTAAAGTAATAATAAATAGTAATTTCTTGAAATTTTATATTTGAATTTTTAAATTCTTGAAAAATATCATTTAATATTTTATAATTTAATTAATTTTTTAATATTTTAGAAAATAATATGATTTTATAATCATATAAAAATGTGAATTTAATAAATACTATAAAAATTACTATTTAATGTTGCATTAATTAAATAAAAATTTAAACTAATTAAATTATTTTTAAATAATAATTTAAATCAAAATAATAAAATAAGTATTAATTTGAATATAACAATTGAATTAAAATAGTAATAAACAACATTAATAATTTTTAAATTAAAAATTTAATTTTGAACTCAAATTGCTTATATAATCGTTCTACATGTATCAATTGAAAAAATATATATTAAACAATATATATATATATATATATATATATATATACATGCATCAATTTGCCAAAAAATTAATAGTTCATAATAAAATTGCAAAAAATATTAAAGTTTATGCATTATTTTACAAATTATCAAAAAGATGCATTTTGACGTGGCGCCTATATGGACTGACTCAAATTGTCCGGTGACCACGTCAGTAAGATTTCACCGGATTTTCAATCAGTGCATAGAATTGCAAAAATAAAAAAGTTTGTACATAAAATTTCCAAAATTGAAAGTTCATGATTAAACTACCAAAAGCACTAAAGTTCATGCATTTTTTTTTATAAATAACCCTTGTTTTTATGATATAAATGGTGTTTCCTTACAAATAGTTTTTATTAAATATTAACTTATTATTATTGTTTTCTAAATTACTTAGCTTATGTAACAGAAATTGGGAAGACATAGCAATATGTTTGTTATTGATATAGCTAAAACAATTTAAAGCAAGAATGTATTTGTTATTATTATATACAACAATTATGTTTTAGCAGTATATCGGTACCTAGTGTTAGCTAAAGATTCAACTATTATATTTTTATTAGCAGTTTGATAAATGTGAAAGCTTTGATTTATAAACCAATCTATACACTCGTGATATATACCCTTTAGATTACACCATGATGAATGGTGTCTTATCTCAGCATATATATATATATATATATATATATATATATATATTACTCAGCAACTATCTTGAGAACAGCGCTTGGTTGTACATATAGCCTTGAGGGTGTACAACCGGGTGGTTAGCCCTTTAAGGGCAGCTCTGCACATGCGTATGACCAGCAATATATATATACACTTGGGCTGCTTAGTGTCATCATGTGCCCAATATGTCAGCAATCAACATAATCTTTTGGTTATACATTTAATGAGTATATGAATTAAAATTATTTTGAATGCTCTCTCATTTTTATAGTAATTTTGCAGCTAAATTGATACAGTATTTCTGTTACTAGCAAGTTAGCTTATTAATAAATCATAAATATTCTTTCAGCAACTTTATAACTTTTATGAGAGTAGTTCTCATATAATTATTAGCTAATGTTCCCACTTTATTTTATTTTATCCACTCATTGAGTATTTTATACTCACTGTCGCTTTTATTTAAAATTTTACAGATCCTTTGGAGAATTAGTAGTAGACTATACAATGTAGCTTTGCGTCATCTCATCTAGTGTCTAGTGGAGGTTGAACCAATCATCTCAGTATTATATTCTTGTGGTCATATTTAAGAGTACTTTACTATGTAGTTGATAAACTTATTTTTTACAATTGAAGATGTTTTAAAGAGACTTTGTCATGTATTAATATAATTGTATTTCTAGTTGGTTTAAATACTAAAGTTATTAATAACATAAGTATATACATTATTCTATTCCTATCGTTAACATTAGCCACCTATCAGCTAGTCACGTCTACTTCATACTAGCGGAGTGGGTGTGACAGCTCACCACTCTTGCCTTGTACCACTTAAGTTTTGCCTTTTAGGTTCTTAGATAAACTAAGGTACTCAAACAAGCAAATTTCAAAAATGCAGCAATTCGATGAAGTGAAAATTAGGTGGGTTTTACAAAAACAAAATGAAAAGGTAGGCCAGCGTTTTAGAATTAGTTACACTTTAATTCAAGAAATGAAAATTCAATAAATTTCACTTTGTATCCCAACAAAACAAATGTTATTTTTTTAATATAAATGTACTAGTAACACAAGAATAACAACAATTTGTTTTTTTGGAAATTGAAATAAAAGTTTGATCAAATGTTTAACACAAGAACATAAGAGTTAGGATGAAGATAGAACATAAAATAAAAAGATAAATAAAATTCAAATTAAGAAAAAAAATAAGAACAAGAAAATAAGATTAACAATGAAATGGATACGCAAACCTCAATTCTTGAGCCAAAGCTCTGATACCAAAATGATGGAAATCATCAATTTAGAAACCATATATCCCAATAACTAAAGAGTTATGATACATACCAAATGCAAATTTACATCCTCCAACAATAATGTCATAGGTTAGATCTTTTAAGAATGAAGAATACATAACTATTCTAACTACTTTACTAATAGAGTTTGATAAAATTAATTAGAACATCACTTTGATTTCTTTAGAAAACCATAAACAAGGCTGATAAGTTAAAAAAAATAAAGATTTTGAATTTTGAATGCCACAAGCTGAAATTAGTTTGATAAGTTCCAAAGTTAAAATAATAACTACAAAGCAAAACACTTACAAGTGTATTCTAAAATTTTCATTCAAATTGTAGATGTGTTTACAAGAGAGTGGCCTTATTTATATAGTGTTCAAGGCTAGAGCTGGAGTTATATATACATTATTAAATTTATGACTTGCCTAATGAATATCAGCCCCATTACTAGTCATTTACAACCCCATTTATTGTATGTTACAACCCCAATATCATATTAATGCATTAACTTTGCATTATCTCTCTTATAACTAGAAAATAAAATGAAATAAGATCAAATAAAAATCTAGTTTTAATGGGCTAAAATAGAACAAATGCTCAATTTGTAAGCCCAACACAACTAAAACCCAAATTAATATAAATTAAGCCCACAAATCTTATTATGGCTGAACGACCTTTTATTCATCAAAATGGGCTAAGTGGTTCACTCTAATATCGTTGGACTCTTATTTTCATGATTTCGGCTTGCTTGGATCATGTTGACCATTTTAGGCTCTTCTTGAATTTTAAGATTCTTGGCCCAATCTTGGCTATCTTGGTTCTTCCAAATCTGGACCATTAAGGCATCTTTCATCCTTTTAGCTATAGACCTTGTCATTGGACCTCCATATATGGTTATTGGATCCTTAGTTTGCTAGTTCATGTCACCAATAATGATAATTATTAATTTAATTATTAATTAAAGAGTTTAATTAATTAAGGGTAAATTTCTCTAATGGTTACTTAAGTTTACCATTCGTTTCAAATTGGTTCCTTAATTTTGATTTTTATCTTTTCAGTTACGTAACTTTTATTTCTATTTCAAATTGGTACCTTCACTATATTTTAAGTCATTCAAATTTTACACAGAAATTCTTTAATCCTCCAAACATTTAATTTTTCAATTTAATCTAAAATTTAAAGAATTTAGAAATTCACTTTCTCTTAGACTCTAATATCACTCATAGACTTCGTTAACTACAAATAATATAATTTTTTCTTTTTAATTTTGAAAATTTTTAATTTTTTCTTTTTTGAAATAAAATATTTTTGATGATCCAATTTTTTTCTTTTGATAAAATTTAGAAATAATTTTTTTTCTTTCTTCTAAAATTAGATCGAAATTAGATATATATATACATGCATACATACATACATTATTTTATTAGCAATAATTTTTTATAATTTTTTTATTACTTATTGTTAATATTTTAGACTTCATTATATGTAATATTTATATTTCAAACTCTACTTTAATTTAAAAAACTACAATTATTTCTACTTTTTATTTCTCAAATATATTTTAATAATATTTTAGTATTTTTATAGATACATATATAATTAGTTACAATTTATTCATTTTATGTATTTACATTTAAAATAGGAAAAAATCATTAATAAAAGTAAGAATATCAATTTATTAATAAGGTAATTTTTAATAGAAGTAACTATATATTTAGACCATTAGATGTGTTATAATCAATAGTTAACTTTGCGTAAAACATATTAATTTTACATATATGTGAGTATGTATGTATGTATATATATATATATATATATATATATATCTAATTTCGATCTAATTTTAAGTTATAAAAATTTATGAAGAAAAAAAATATTTCTAAATTTTATCAAAAGAAAAAAATTGGATCATCGAAAATATTTTGTCTCATAAAAGAAAAAATAAAAAATTTTCAAAATTAAAAAGAAAAAAATTATATTATTTGTAGTTAACGAAGTATATGGGTGGTATTAGAGTCTAAGAGAAAGTGAATTTCTAAATTATTTGAATTTTGGATTAAATTGAAAAATTAAATGTCTTGAGAATTAAAAAATTTCTATGTAAAATTTGAAGGACTTAAAATATAGTGAAGGTACCAATTTGAAATAGAAATAAAAGTTAAGTAACTAAAAAGATAAAAATCAAAATTACGGAACCAATTTGAAACGAAGGAAAAACTTAAGTAACCACTGGAGAAATTTACCCATTAATTAATTAAATTAATTGAATTGGATTTGTGCATGTATAATGATCTAGCATGTCCTAAAATCTAAATTCAAAAGTTTAGACTAATTATGATTAATTAAATATTAATTTGGACTTGATTTAATATGTGATATTAAGTTCAAGGACTAAATTGATATTTAGCTCTAATTGTAGTATGGATATGGGTCATGAGATGGACCATAAGGATTAAATATGATTGATAAAATTTAGGATTTATTTAAGAGTTAAATAAGTCCATGAGTTGTCTTAATTAGTTTGGTATATATATAGGCCTTGTTTAAGAGTTAAACAAGTCCAAGACCTTGGGCCAACTCATTAAAAGTTATTGAAGTCAAAGGATAAGGTTATTCTTATAAACAAACTTATCCTACTTATTTTAAATAGCAAGGCCACTTAAGTAAAAGACTATGCATGCATATAGTTAGATTGTGAGACACTCAAAGGCACACATGCATGTAGCTTGAGTGTAAGACACTCAAACTCACTTATGCATGAAGCTTGAGTGTGAGACACACAAGCTTGAGTGTGAGACACACAAACTCACTTGTGCATGAAGCTTGAGTGTGAGACACACAAAGGCACACATGCATGTAGCTTAAGTGTAAGACACTCAAACTCACTTATGCATGAAGCTTGAGTGTGAGACACTCGAGCTATTGTCATATGCATATCTTTAAGTTAGTAGTTTTTATAGAGATAAAAAATGCACATTAAAGAGCTTTTTTTTATTCTTACACTATTAAAAGAAAAATAGAGAGAATTCACATGAGTTGAGATATCACCTTCTTCTTTCTTCTTCATCTAAGTGTAGAGAGTAACAAAATCACAAGTGTTGTGAGCTCTTAAGCAAAAGGCCATTATTGTACAGGAGTTGTACAAAAGTATATCCATCATTGACATCCATTGGAGGTTGTTACAAAGTCATATACAATCAAGTTTAGAGGAGTTCTAGTAAGTGCCTTAGGTTATCATCAAGAGGAGAGGCTTGTGTTAGTATAGATATTGCCTAGGGCCATTATGTATGTAAACATTTTATATTAATCCCTTTGGTAATAAAATATTCTTTTAGATAAAGTGTTTGTTTATTTGAATATTTACCTTTAGTAGTATGTTAAATGAGTTTATTATCAAGAGTTGATAATATGAGTGACAAACTCATTTAGTACATATACTATAAATGTTCATAGTTGATGGATTAGTATAAAGGTAGTATTAATCCCTAGATTATCACCTCTGTCTATTTTCCTT
>CATIWO010307391.1:0-15244 GCA_949673435.1 Macaranga tanarius
AATTGAGTGTTTGAACTTAGTATTTTTATATCATTTAAGTGGTTCTGACAGATTAAGATGGCCGGAATGTACAATCAGTAAGTGTGGGACCCACTTTAACCACCAAAATAGCAAAAATAAAAAAGTTTGACCATCAAAATAGCAAAAATTAAAAAGTTTGACTACCAAAATAGCAAAAATTAAAAAGTTCGCACACCATGCAACTTTCCACGTCAGCATAAACTTATGGGATAAATTGCATAAATAGTGTGTGAACTTTTTAATTTTTGCTATTTTGGTGGTTAAACTTTTTAATTTTTGCTATTTTGGTAGTCAAACTTTTTAATTTTTGCTATTTTGGTGGTCAAAGTGGGTCCCACACTTGCTGATTGTACATTCCGGCCACCTTAACTGGTCAGAACCACTTAAATGATACAAAAATACTGAGTTCAAACACTCAATTGCAAAAAAAAAAAAAAAAATCCGACCACCAAAATAGCAAAAATTGAAAAGTTCACACACCATTTGTGCAATTTATCCAAAAAATAAATATAAAATAAAATTGATGAAAATTAATGAATTTACTAAAATTATAATTTAAATTTTAAATTTTGAAATGTTGATAAAGATGTGTAATTGGTGAAAATTTGGGTTAAATGCAATGATGGTTACCCAACTTCATAATTATTTCAGTTTGGGTATCAAACTTCAAATTTTTTTTTTTTTGTGACATAACTTTAATTTTGTTTCTAAAATAGCACTGCTAAAAATTTTCAATACTCTAATTTTTTCTTCAAACTCATTTTAATCCCTCAATCTCTTTACTTTTTCAAATTATTCCAAAAGTTACAAAAAATTTAGAAGTTTACCTTCTCTTACTCAAAATGAGTATGGTCTTATTAGGTGAAATCAAAATAATTTCCAAATTTATTCTTATTTTTTAATAAATGTATAAAAAACATGGACTGTTTTGTAAAAAATCTTTAATTCTAGATCAAAATAGTAATTTTGAATTGTTCAGGTGCCAAAAAATTTTGTGAGTCACTATTTTGAAACTAAATAAAAGTATGATATCTAAAAAGATACAAATTAAAGTTTGGTGATCAAATTGAAATAAAGTTAATGTTTGGTACCCTCTCGTGCATTTGACCCGTGAAAATTTAGTAAAAGTTGTGATTTTAAATTTCAAATAATTAAAAAAATTAAAATAACTGCATTTTTTTATTTTATTAAAAGAAAAAGAATTAAAGTTTTAATTTTTTAAAAAAATAAATAAAGGGGCAACGTGTTTAATTTTTATAAAACAGATGGAGCAAAAAGTCTTATTTGTTAAGATATATACTACCCAAAATTTAACAAGATAACTAAAGTGTTGACAGAACCAAAGCTACAAAATGTAAAAATTTGATTCTCAATTAGGTTAAATTTCAGGAATGAAAATATAATTTAGTCAGTAATTTTTTATAACTCAATTTTATTTTTTATTTTTTATTTTTTTCTTAATTATTTTAATATTATTAGCCGACCTTATATCCGGAGGTGGAGGTCCTGAATCATTTTACAATTTCTCCGTGCCAAATTTATTGATAACCAATTAATTAATTATGAACTTGAATTGGCTAATTGACAACGCTTCATTAACTATATTTTTATACGGCCCAATCAATATTTTTTCTACAACTCTAGTGTTATTATTCGATAAATTAATTAATGAAGCGTATCATGCAACACAGAAACAGTCAACGTATTGAATGTCTGACATTTGTAAGTTCTGTATTGAAACAGTCAACCTTTTCTGATCCCTCGGTTAAACCACAAATGAGAATCCAACCATATTACAAAATAAACAAAACTGCCTACCAAAAAGAGACGAAAGAAAAAAAAACAAAGCCTTATACAGAGAGCTGCACATCTGACCAGAATAATTCATATATACAAGTAATGATGAATTAGTCTAAACGACCACATTTTGGCATAAAAAGAAACTTCCATCACATTCAATATGCCCATATGCTGCTGGTATTTTATTTTCAATATGTATTAGTATCCAGCTCAGCGAGTCACAAGCCAACCTGGTTTGAATAAGACATCTCGCTTAAAGTTACGGCCTTTGACAGAAATGGATTCACCTTGACGGCGGAAACACTGTAACAACGGCAGACAAGTTTTAGATAATCAAACTACAAATCTTTGCCATGACATTGCATCAGGTGCCAATAAAAAATGAGAATCTGGAACAGAATTTATTTAACCAGAGTTTCATTCCTCTTTAACCTACTATTTATTTTTTTCATCCATTGCAGAATTTAAGCTCCAAATCTCATCTGACCATATGCTACTACTAGTCAATGAAGCAACTTCTAGCCCCTACTCCAAAAATATTTTATGACAAACAGTTACCAGTAAATTAATCTAATAGCTAATATTCACTGAACTGCACACATTTTCTTTGTGGGCATAACACTTTAATCTTTTTGCAATAACATCACTAACTTCATTTCATCGCAGTCAAATTACTTCCAATTTCAGTGATAAATAGACAAAAATCTGATGTGGCAGTCCCTTTCCAATTGATTCTCAAAAAGCAAAAAGAGAAACTTTTAAGTTGACTCTAATATTATGTCAGATTTTCAATGGCATTCTTGCAGGAATCTTATGGAAGTAGCAACAAAATTAAAGCCAGTAACCATTTATGGCAACAAATTGTAGTGACCCCAATGAAGAAAAATAACAAGTTCAGTGACAATTAAAATAATTTAATTGTTAAAGAATATATCACAGTGGAAAAGTATAAAGAGTTAGAGTGGCTTATAAGAGGTGTAGATTAAACACAAACCAATTGGTTTTGTATTATATGGGTTCAACCCCATTTATAAGTCCACATGTGAGTATGTGGGCAAAAACTCTTCGGGCCCGTGAACTTGTTTAACATGGTATCAGAACGGCGATCCTGGTCTCGTGTTTAAAACCTGAAGTTGGGTGCGGCCCATTTGTGACCTTGTGAGTCGTTGGGGGCGGCCCATTTGTAACCTTGTCAGTCGTTGGGTGCGTCCCGTTTGTGTTTGGCAAGTGTAACGGGTTCAAGCTCAGTTACACTTAAAGGGGAGTGTTGGAGAATATATCTCACATTGGAAAGGTATAAAAAGTTAGAGTGGCTTATAAGTGATGTAGATTGGGTCTTAACATAAGCCAGTTGGTTTTGTATTACATGGCTCAATCCCATTTATAAGTCCACATGTGAGTACGCGGGCAAATTCTCTCCGGGCCCGTGGACTTGTTTAACATTAATCAACTAGTAAAAATGGTAAAAAGAGGGTGGAAAGAGCAAACAAGACAGACACTCAGAGATTGGAGCATCAACTAAAAAGGAGAAGATGAAATGACAACGGAGAAAATGGCAATGAGATAAGGACTGCAATAGTACAAGTTGAAAATTGGATTGTCTTGGTAAAATCTAGATCACTTTATTTTACTTCCTATGTGCATGAAGTCTTTTTTCTAATGGAAAATATACAAAACTGGGTAATTTAGAGAAATTGTTGCAATCTTCAAAGCAAGCAAAAGAGATATTCAACTTTATTTGTTTCAAAATGCCATAAATTTGAGACCCCTTTTATGACTCACATCTGACGATTACGATAAGAAATATAAAGAAAGGCAAAATAATAACCAACCTTGTAACAGACAACAGTATCATCTGGGTACATAGCGAACAGTTTAGTTCCAAGTCGTGCATGGCAGGAATCACAGAGACTCTCATCATTAATCTGCACATGCCGTGACCTTTCCTCCAGTCGTGCAAGTCTTGCATCAACATCTATAGCACGAGAAAGATTATGCACAATCTGGAAAGCAAATTACAGGTCAATATAGGCCCAAATTGGACAAGTTGAAGGAGAATAGGCAGTAAAAGGTAACAACTGACAATGTCAATTTTAATTCACAGTAGCTGCAGATAGCCTAAATATGAATGCTAATTTGAGAGATAGTGGTAAATGACATATGACTGAAGCAAGGCAACTAAAAAACCATGACTACATGAAATAATAAAATATCCATTAAGGGGATAAATTTTAAAATAAGATGAAATTACAGAAATGAATAGGAGAAATAAGCAAGGTTTATGTTGTTTGGCTTGATGGCCTAAATCCAAATTCTCCAAAGCATTAATGGCTACATCACTTTCATTATTTAAGGGCCAAATGCATGATTAATCTTTGACATCTCTCAAATTTTATTATTTTCTACAACATTTTTAAACTTTTATTTTGAACTATTTCACTTCTAAATTAGCACTTTTCAATTCTATTTAATTGGTAGAATACCTTGGGGAGAATTGTTTAATTACAAAAACTCTTGAACTTCAAACTAATAAAAATAAAGTCAGAAACTAAAATAAAAAAAAAGTTAGAAAATTATATTAGTTATACTATCTTCTAGAATTAAACCTTGTTTCAAACCACGTAAATTTCTTCGACCCACATCAATGTCTGTTTATTAAAATACGTTGGTTTCATGTATAATATGGGTTAATTAGGTCCACATAAAAGTTTAAAGGTTGATATAAAATAATAAAAATTGAGCATATATAACAATCTTACACCATATAAATATTGTATCATATATCAATCCATCCTAAGCTATAATGGCTACATTTCTTTTGTTATTTGTTGGCTTAAAACTTGTACAAAGGATCCATATATAACGAAGTCTTTCACCATATAAGCGAAAATAAAATCACATAATCAAACAATCATCAATTTACTCCATTTAATAAAATATATAATTCACAATCAATTGCTTAATATGAAGTGATATTGATTGGATTTGCTGTCACAAAATATGGAAAACAGATGTACTTGCAAAATAAAAAAAAGGAATTAAAATAATTATGAAAGTAACAAGAATAAAAACAATTTTCCATGTCAATGAAAGATAGTACAAAATTTAGAACAGGAAAGAGAGTATCTAACTCTCTCCTTAAATGCAACTATTTATTCAATTTCACACATCATCACTACTCATGCAATCCTGGCATATAAATTCATACGAACTCATTGATTGTTGCTAAAGTTAACATGTAACAACTAACAAGAGATAGGAGAGTTTGTGAAAGGAAGAATTAACTCATTTTTCAATTATAAATCGTAGACAGTTTTTTGTCGAAAATTTTCATTATCAATATAGAAGTAAAAGATTTTACTGGCTCACTATTTCTGATTTGAAGGACCCCCTCAGCAACTTTTAATGAATATCCTTTTGCTCATCAAAACCAATTCTACAAGACATGGAACCTCATACGCACATATGGTAGGTCCCAAACCAAAATAAACCACTGAATTATTTGTTCAGCCAACAATAGATCCATGTGCTATAAAGAAACTTACTCTTGGACGAATTGTTTGCATCCAAAGCCGACTTTTGTGAGTGCAAAGGAAACAAGTATTTAAGTTTTTACATTTCTCAAATTGCAGCAAGATGGAGATCCGTAAGGACATCCACATGCAACTAAAAACAATCTTTAAGTTTGATGTTATATCAAAGAAAATTCTAGGATACAGAAGTACAATCTAGAATTCCAACCATTAAATGTTATTTGAAGAGGTCATGGGAGTAGACTTGTATCAAAGAAGATATGTGAATTCAATAACAACAAGAAGTCTGCAGAATCATCATATAATTTGAAGTAGAGGATCTTACTTGTCCTTGATAGTGATGATGGAGCCGAGCCCTCAACATTCGCAAAATCGTATCTGACGCAAGTTGAAGGGGCATTTCTGGGGACAATGTCTGTGAGTAAAAAGCTTATTTCTCAAGAAGAATTCCATGGGAAAAAAAAAAATTAGAAGGAACATGATAAAGGAAAAAATTAAGTGCAGTCCAAAGCAATTTCTGATTGAATTATAAATGGCAGCCCATTGAAAATCTCTGAGAAGTTATTGAACCATCAATTGAAGGCGTTTTCACTAAACCCTGACTTAATAGCAGTAAGCTTTACATAAAAGAAGACCAAAATCCCATCTTTGATGACAAAATGTCAAAGTACTGAAGTATGTCACTCAAAATACATTCATTTAATATTGAGGGTCAAGAACTATTAGTATAAAGTTCGATCTCTTTTTTTTAAGGACATATAGCAAGCATAGGCACAACAGGCATTGGTCAAAGTGCCTCTAAAGGAAAAAAAACAGGTAATGCCTAACAGGCATGCAGTTTAGGGCTTAGGGAAGAGCCTTGATACAGGCTCAAGGCACGGAAAAGGTGCACCTCATTCACGTTTACCTTTTTTCTGTCAAAAATACATTTTTAAAAATACTTCTTCCTAAAGAAGTCATTAAAAAATTATCAGACCACAACCACTAGAGTAGCAATCTGCTGATCTATAAAAATCTGTCATTGATGTGCAGAAAGAACATCTGGAGAACTTTTCTGGTCACCAGAACCTGGCTGGATCACCACTGCAAGGGTCACCAGCAACCAATTCTTCCATTTCTGGCCTCCACTCGCCTCAAATCTCTCTCCACCTACCCAATTCTGGGCTTCTACCCTCAGCTAGTTCCTTCCCCTTGTATTTTATTTGTTTTTTAGCATATTTTTGTTTTTAGCTGTTCTTTTCCTTGTATTGACTGTGTTTTGTTCAATTGGTTTTGAGTACTTGAAGAGCAGTCTCTCTGTTAAGTCACTGGCAAAGGAATTGTTCTGTCCAGTTGTTTCTTGCTGCAGCCTATTTGCAGTGGCTGTAGAGAGTTGTTTGTTTTGAGATGCAATAAATTTTTTGAATTCATTTATAAAAAAAAAAGCACATAAACAAATATTTCCTAAAGGAATTTTGGAGCTAATATGAGCTCTAATTTATTTAACTATTAAATTAAACTATTTATGCAAACTACAGATTAATGATTAGCTATACAGCTAATAGCCAACCAAAAAAATTATTTCCATGACTACCTAAACTTAATATGATGTTTATTAAGTTTTTTCTACCTGTATATAACTAATATATTGTACTTAATCCAGTCTTAATTTTTGAAATATTTTTTAAAATTTAATCTTTTTGCGCCTTATCTCGGCCCCAGGATCCCTTTGCGCCTTTAATAACTATGCTAGAGAGACAATCGGTTAAATACCTCCAAAACTTGCAAAGGATCCAAGGATTCTCCATGGTTATGCAGAAGACGAACAGCAGCCTTAAACATAGGCTCTTTGCCATTTTGCGGATCCAAATACATATCAAGCAACCTGAGAGATCATACTTAAGAAAACAGGCAGATGGGGTTTGAGAATCAAACAATCACAGGTAAAATAAAAGAAAGAGACAAACTGCATATATGCATCGGGTCTGCCAATCTCTGCACAATATTGCTCAGCAGCTTCACAGTCCTCCAGCTTCCTGAGAGATAATTAAATGTTATTTTCATTACACCATTATTCTCCATCCATATTTATCCATTAAAAGAGAACTTCAAAGTTGAAAGCCTCCAGAATCCCAAATCCTTTTTCCCTTTTTTTTTGGTTGGGAATTTCTAGCCACTTGTAATCTATCATGCAATTCCGCCTTGTAATATCAATATTGAGTTACCTTGTTTCACTGAGATAAGCTAAGCTCACAAAAGAGGTTGATTTTCTATATAATATTTACTGTAAAAAATTTAAATTACAAAATCAAAAATTGGTAGGAATATTGAGTGTACATATCAACAAGCACAAAAACAATTTATCCAAAAATTTGCACTTGGTTCTAAGTAGAACCTAAATACAATTTAAATGGAAATACTAAAATAGGGAAACATGGAAATAGATACAGTGAAACAACATTTCTCAATAATATAGAAAGTAAAAACGTGGAGAAAACATATAAAAATTAAAAATACAGGGGTTTATATAAAAATATTAAATATATAGAGGTATATATGTCAATATTACTTTTGTATATAAATATCTAAAAATACCATTTACTCAAATAAATATAACTATCAATTGATATTTAACTATAAAATAAGACCATTAAAGATAACAAACTATAAATCTTTTCTTTATAAAGAAACAGCCTCAAAAATTTCAGAAATATATTTTGAAGTTTCCACTTCAGAAACATTTCATAACCATTCAAATGTTGATTGATGGAACTTTACATGCTTCATAGAGTACAATAATTAGGAACTAACAATTTGCTTACTGGGAAATGGTATGAAACATTTCTAACAAATCCAGAGGAAAGAAACATTTTCTCAGGCAACTATATTTGAATTTATAAGGATATATGTCCTAACTAGATCAATTACCGAATCTGACAAGTCTTTCTCATTGAATCTCTCATGGCATTTCTTAGTATTTCTCATGGATATAACAACTAAAAATCCTCTTCTACCATAGTAACTTAAAAAGGTATCTGAAAAAGGTGGTCATTAGTCGTTGCCATTGCATCTTAAAAGAGATTTGAAGCTTACAGGGCCAGAATTTGGAGCACCAATGTCTCTTGCCCTAATTTTCTGTATAGAATGGCCTGATAAACAGAAACAAAAAATTCAATCAGTTGCCCAGAAGCAAGACCACCCATTTTTCAATCTAAGAGCATTAATTTCACACATGCTTTCTAAGAGCAGACAGACATGAGAACACTAATAAAAATGAATTTAGCGCCCTCAATAGTATATATGATTAAAAAAAAAACGTCAATAGGTCATTGAACAAGGCCACTAAAGAAAAAATGATAATTCTTAACCTTTTCCAGCCATAATTCTGATCCTTCAATCAAGTCAAGGACCTCTTCTGCATCATATAAGTCCGATGATAGTAAGAATATCTGCAACCTTTCTCGTACAGGACTTTGGAAGATTGAATTCCTACTAAAATCAGAAAATTTTGCCTCATCCACCCTTTCATTATCAGGGTTTTCAGAGACACTTTCCAATCTGAAGGATTCAATTGCTGACTTTGCAAGTGAGAGAGCATATATTGTGTGGAACTGGGTGTCAGTACAGTCTTGATCTTCAATCAACCACTGGAGATAACTGTGGTGCGGAAATGTAAATCAATACCCTTGTCATGAACTCAAGTAAAGAAAAAAGTCTTAGTAATAGAGAAAAAAGATAGCAACACCCTAAGGAAAACATTAAGCAGAAGATGCCAAATGGTTCTATGAAAGACAGTGAATCGAAATTTAAACTGAAAAAGTATACAAACAGAGACCTATTCAGAGAATAGCCAAATATCTAATGCATGTTAACTGGAAAGCAGGACTATCTTCTAAGACCCGTTATTCAGCTTATCTGACATGAAAAAATAATTAAAAATTTACTTGAAGAATAATGATTAAAGTTTGGCAAACAAATATGAAACCTAACACATCAGGCTACATGATTAACTACTAACCAAAGACTTCTCCTGTGGTTCATAGGATCTACAACATTCAAGCAATTATATGGCCATGAAGCCATAATGTGCAAACGCATGGTGAATGTACCTTTGTAATATTACAACCTTTTTTTGATCAATGGCAGCAATCACTTCATCTGCAATAGAAGAACTTAAAATTTAGTTCAATTGGAAACAAAAATTAAAGAAAACAATAGCCACCATGCAGGACAGCTTAAAGCTTATAAACTTCATATCCAATTAACAAAATATTAATAGTCAGTAGGCATTCAGCTAAGCCTAAAAACTTTACATGATCACAACACAGACAGCATACGAAAATTAATAACAAAAAGAAAGTGTTAGCTTCCAGCTTAAACATTAGGCAAAAAGAGATGTTTTGTGTTATATATTAAAACATTCACAGGTATAAACATAAACGAGAAAAAAGTACAGGGATGTGCCATGTCGTTTGATGGCCTATTTTCATAGTCCAATTAAATTTAGTACCCAAAATCACTTTAAACACAGAGTTTCAATGAGGACAAAATTAAGGAGCATCATACAGATAGTGTGCAAGACCAGGTATCAGAACAACTATATAAACCACATAACTTAG
Organism: Macaranga tanarius; assembly: GCA_949673435.1. Lineage (NCBI taxonomy): Eukaryota > Viridiplantae > Streptophyta > Magnoliopsida > Malpighiales > Euphorbiaceae > Macaranga > Macaranga tanarius. The sequence continues at coordinate 9,953 of CATIWO010307391.1, forward strand.
GTAAAATTCAACTTAAAACACATTCTGGATGGTAGTAGATCCACTAACGATTATACACAAGCATATTTTGAACAAATAAAGTTAATAACAAGGAACAGGTACCAAGAACTAAACACGATTAAGAATAAAAAGGGAACCAAACTTAAAGAGTTATCAGAATTCTCGGAAAACCAAGGCCAACCTGGTGAAAGTTGATCTACTCTTTTCTTTGAAGTCAAAACTTCAACTGCAAGTACTGGATTAATATCTGCAATCTAAGAGAAGAAACCAGAATCTGAATAAGCCATTAGCTTCCAAAGCAAGTTCTGCACAAAGCAACCAAGCTCATATACTACATACCCATCCAAGATGCTGCAAAACCAAATCTTGATCAGACAACTCCTCAAGAATTTTTGATGCCTCAATTGCAGCAATCTCTTTACCAGGTAGAATATTTGCATTGCTCTTTTGTAAATCAGACTCCACGACAGGATCCTCCCATAGGCCAGAAGAATAGTTTCTTGCAAGAATGCGCCATATGGCAAGAGCCTTTGAACTCATCCCTTTACTTGCATATAAAAAGGCAAGTGTCCGTAAATGCCCAGAGTCATCTAGTAGAGTTTCTAACTCCTCCTGCACCGCCCATGGAAGTTGTACGGTCATCCTTCAAGCAAGCTCCTGACAACAGCCTATCTGTTTTGAAATGCACTGGAATACTAAGATTCCACAGTCTAAGCCTAGATACAGTATTTCAAACCCAAAAATCAGATGGCTCAACTATAGAAACCATTGATGGCCACCTTTCAAGTTAAAAAAAAAAATCTCTTAGGGTGTTACTTCAGTTCACTTGACCTTCAATTCAGATGCCTACAGCATATCCATTGGTTTTAGAGTTTTCTTTTAAGTAGGTGGGCAATAGCTAAAGCAAAAACTGAAAGAGAAGAGAATAAACAAAGATCCTATGCAACAACACAAAAATCTGAAATTACAAGTTCTGAGAGAAAATGTAGTCCCTTGGCAAGACTAGAATCTCAGGAAATTTCCCTTTCCGCATTTCTGCCATTCCCAAACAAGCTATTAGCATATCAATCTCAAAGGTTTCTTCCCCATATACCCCAACAAAGTCATTTTGAGCTAAAGCATTGGCATTTATACTTTAAAGCCAAAGTTACTTTCAAGATGGGAAGGTTCCCCAACTTTTGCAATCCAGTACTATTGTGGCTACTACTGATAAGTATTGGGTACAAGAATGGAATAAGAATGAATAATTTCGTTTTCCATTTCTCGTGGAACAGTTCTTTCCATTTATGGCAATGAAATCTTCACGAAATATGAAAATTATTTCAATCAAAATTTATTCTTTCTGTACAACTAACTGCTGTATGACAGTAACCAATCAAATGCTCTAATCAAGACTATTGATGAAAAAGAAATTGAGATTATATCAATCAAATTCAAAGGTAAAAATGGGACATACCACAATGCAGCTGTTTTCTGATGATGCAAGCCTCTCCATATCATCTACTAGGTCTAAAGCTCTATATAGGTACATTAAAAGTGTGTCAACTCCCTCTCGCACTGGCAAATTCAGTTCTTTCTTGCGAGAAACTTCCAGATACCTATAGTAAGTAAATAAGAAAGGACAGGAACACAATCATTTACTGATTCACAGGATAACATAATATAACAACCATAACGTGTGATTTCTCAGTTAACTGTAGACACCTGATGATGTTTCTGATTGCTGACTCAAGTAAATCAGATCTAGTTGGTGGATTCAATATAAAATCATCATCTACTGCAGTATCTACACCTGCTTTCCTGAGGAAAATAGCTCTTTGGATAGTCATCAATCCATCATCTACAACATCTTCAAGAGGAGCAGGGGGAGGATGCAAACCCCAATAACGGTTCCTAGGAACCTGAAAATGTGAGTCCAATACTATGACTGCATACAGGTAAAGAACTTCAACGAACAATTAACATAATGCAAAAAGCAAAAAGCACCAAAGAGACTGATCTTGGTTAGTAACACATGACACATACACATGACATCTAAGATATTATTTCTTATTTACATAAATCCATGTGTATAGCATGAGTCTAAACACCAGGATGAACTCAAAAACATTTCCTCTCATCCATTCATTGACCTATGTAAACATAATTTTATATAAAAAAACAACAAACTATCTAACCTAGTTAGGAACAAAAATGGATACTTTTGTATAAAAATGCACAAATCCGACAATAAACTATAAACAAGAAATACAAAATCAAGAATATTTCTTCTACTTTGGTAAAATATTTGCCACATCAATTCAAGATTTCACTTTTCTTCCCCACAATTATATGTTACTTTTGCTCTGTGGTTTTAGATTAATGATCGTATTGTCATTGATGCAAAACCTGATGTGAGCATTATTGTCAATTGCTTTATCAGACATTTAGTTCTCAATCATCTGATTAATCGTTCACTTAAAATTTACAGCAGGCCTAAGTTGATTATGTTAACATACTCTATGATAAGACTATTGCCCAAGGGTAACCAGCAGATTACATAAAAATGACACAACTCCAATAAAAAAAAATTATAACATAAGAATATATACCAGCAATGACCACCGGTTTGGGTCCCGCATTATAAATGAAAATACTTCAGAAGGCTGCATAGTCTCTGACTGCAAAAAATGATTCACTGCTTCCTCAAAATGCAGGTCAAAAAGCAAAAGGAAACCCACTTGAGCATGAACAAAGGATAGCATCTCATTCGACATTTCGCCTTCACACTCAAGTTCCTCCACCAAAGAGATGGCTTCCTTGAAGTTTTTCTTTCTCAAAAGATCTTTAATTTGTTCTTCAGAAGACACTTTTGAGTAGCAGATAACCTAGCAAGAGTCCGTATAAAACATAATATACCATCAGCTGTTCTCATTAAATATGGCTTCATCAAAAGTATACAAGTTTGGAAACAGAACAAGAAACGCCAAATAAAATAATTCAAGCCACTATAATGCTTGTCAATCTTGAATACCAAGTGTAGAATCCTAAGAAACAAGTTTTTAAAAGCACAGTAACAAGGCTGCAAGATGCAAAAATATGTTTAAGACTTGAAGGCTTCAAGAAAGAAAAGAAAACCAGCCATTAAGAAGCAGAATAAATAGAATAATATTAAAATTAAGAAAAATAAACAAAATGATTAAATAACATAATTCAAGAGAAAACATTTTCCTACCTTTGTTGGAGTTGCAACAACAACAAGATTTTGATTCCCACCTTCCTCATTGGCAACAATACATGATCCAACTCCTTCGGTGCCAAAAATAACAGTCTGAATACAACTGCCTGACCTCTTATTGTACAACTCCATCTTCCCATCTCTCACAAGCACCACACATGATGATAATTCCCCAACAGAATTAGGAATGCCACGAAAAACTAAGCTCCCTCCAACAGGCTGTCCATGCTCATTAACAACAACTCCGACGTTGTCTACCAACATTAGCACCTTCTTCTCTTTCCATAACAATTTAAGCTGTGGGGTACTAGAAACATCAGGTAATGTGAATATTACACCGCTTTGTCCAGTGACACAAGAAAACAAACTATATCCATTCAGAGTGCCAACAATTATCGAGTCATTAAGCCACACAATGGTCTTAACACCATCAATACACTGAATCTCTTTCAAAATTACGAAAGATCCATTTAAAGTATCAATGTCCTTGTCAGTCTTAGCTAGTTTGTAACCGTTATTATTCCCGAAAACAAGCTCTACTAGTATCAATCTTTTACCACTGACAACGACAAAAACATTATTACCTTCATTTTGTTGTAAAGTTTCTTTAGATTTGACTCCATTAGACTTAATCCCACCTCCCAATTTATGCAAAATTCGCTGGCTTGTACTTGAAGACTCCAAATTAACAGCAGAAATACCCAAGAGATCAGTGCTATGGGATTCACCGCTTCGAATTCTCTTGGCAACAGCAGAAACTCCCTTGAGAGAAGTAAATTTTTTAACAGGCTGAGACAAAAGAGAATCGACTAAAAACAAGGAACCATCGCAGAGAAAAAGAACTTTTCCAATGTCAGAAAGCAGGAGGATTGATTCAATTGGAGAAGAATCAGCAGCAGCCGCGAAGCTTCGGATAAAGGAAAGCGCTGGCTTTGAAAAATCAGGGAGATGGTTAGGGTTAAGGTTAGGGTTAGTGGAGAGCAAAAAGAGGGATCCCGAGAAGGTGCCGACGTAAATTAGGGTTTGAGAATCGGAGCTAGAGGAGATGGATAGAGATCGAATGGAAAAAGTGGGAGAGTAAGTGGAGAGGTCTATAGTGGAGATAGGTTCGAGTACTGTTCGAGAAGTAGGGTCGGACTTCGCCATGGTTAAGTGTCGTTTGTATTATGACTTGGAATTGAAGGCCATGGAAATGCTTTTTGCTTTCGGATAGAACGAAATATGCTCTTCCTTGAAATGCAGAGCTGGAGACCAAACGCACTTGCTCTTCTTCTTTTCTTTTTCTTGTATTTTTTTTAACCCAATTACTTCTTACTTGTTGCGGAATAGTTTGTGGGTGAATTACTCTTTCCCCCATTGTCCATTGTTATATTACTTGCTCTTTCACATTGAAAATTTAAAATTTATACTATTGTAGGCGGCGGGGTTCGGCGCGCGCTCAAGTGTTCGGTGACCACGGCACTGTGCGAGCTCAGGGCCCACTAAGAGTACAACATTGGGCCTTTTTAAAGGGTTTTGGTTGGAGAATGGAGTCGTCAACCGGATAAAACTCGGGACACACTTTACAGCAACTGGATTCCACGGAGGAAGCCCAACAGCCGTCCTCAGATATTGGGTCCGAAAACTGGGTATGGGCTTTTAGCAGCCCACCCGACCTTACGATCGGCCTCCGTTTGTATTTTGTGTTTTATTATTTTTAATTATTGAATTATTTCTTGAATTACATGCAAATGGATGTTTTGATCCAAACAATTTTCAAATTTTATAATTTAGTCCAAGTTTGATATTAGTCCATTTTCATGCAACTTAATCGGGTTCAATCATTCAAAACATCCATAACGGAAAGATAAACAACATAAAATAAACCATACAAAGAAAATGAAGGAGGAGAAATGATTACAACCCTTTTTGTATAATAAACAAAATAAAATAAAAAATGGGGGAGGAGAAATGATTACAACCCTTTAACAATATAAATAAACAAAACCATTAAATAAATAATCAAACATCAAAATAAATGAAATAAACTATTAAATATTGAAAATAGCAATAAATAAAATAAATAATTGAAAACT
>CATIWO010307425.1:0-16224 GCA_949673435.1 Macaranga tanarius
GATTTTTTTAATAAGGATTTAGTTAAAAATATAAATTCCTTATCTGATAAGGATTTGAATTTAAATTGTTATTATTTAAAAGAGTTTTAAATATATAATAATTAAAATTCATTTTTGATTAAACCCTAGCAGACTAGTATATATATATATGTATTATATGTAAGAGTTATATGTGTGTGTGTTATATATATATTTTGGTCATCTTTACATTAAAAAAAAAAGAGAAAACATTGAGAGAGAAAATAAAAACCCTAAATTCGTTTTTGAGAAAATGAATCTGAACTAGCATTCAACAAGATCGTTCATTTTTTTTGTTCATGTGTGGATACTTGTAGAGGGTAGTCATTTTTCAGAAAGACAACACCTTTGTAGATCCGAATAAACCAAGACGTAGTACTTGAAGGCTTGACGAATCGATCTACAAGAGGTAAGTTTCATTACCCTTCCTTCGATTTTTATGATACGCATGTGATCCTTGGTGGGTTAAGGGTTATAAAATTTTAATTTCCGCTGCGTTCATGTTCCAATCTGATTGGTATGTTCTGCCCATAACCCAACAGGTAGATGGACTAATGAGTTCCTCTCTTAGTTTCAGGCTTTGGAATAAGGGTTCATTTTCTGCTGCAGACTTTGCTAATGCATCTGCTTCATTCTGACTTCTCAAAATTTGGATGATACTCCACTGCTCTCCATTTTCTTCTAACCTTTTCAAAAGCGTATGGGCTTTGTCCAAATATTTGATCATACTCGAGTCTTTAAGTCCCTTTCAGCTGATTAACTATAAGCTAAAAATCACACAGTATTTTGAGGCTTTCAGGTTTTACTTCATTTGATAATTTTAACCCCGTGATTAGAGCTTCGTACTCCACTATATTATTTGTAGCATGGTAGATTATCTGAACTGCGTATTCAATTTTTATTCTTTGAGGTCCTACTAATATAATTCTGGCACCTGAACCTTGCCTTCTTGCGGTACCATCTACATACATTTGCCATTCAGACTTCTCATTTGCTATTCAAACATCTCATTGTCAACTTCATCTAATTCTATCATCTCTTGGATGAAAACGGATAGCACTTAAGTGTTTATTACGGTTTGTAGTTTGTAAGAGATATCATGTTCCCCTAACTGAATTGACCATTGAACAAGTCGTCTAGATGTCTCTAGTCTTTGTACAATTTTTGTAAGAGTTTAATTCATTCTGACCACTATTTTATGAGCTTAAAAATAGTGTCGGAGCTTCCGTGAGGTATGTACTAGAGCTAATGCCAATTTATCCATCTTGGAATAGTGGGTCTCTGATCCTCTAAGGACCTTACTCATATAGTAGATTGGGTTTTGCTCTCCCTAATCTTCTTGTACAAGTACCGATGCCATAGATTCATTTCCTACTGATAGATGAAGGTATAATACTTCCCCCGGAGTTGGTCTACTTAGCAAAGGTGGGGAGACTAGGAATTTTTTAATGTCTTCAAATGTTAATTTACAGTCAACACTCCACTCGAATCTCCGTATGTTCTTCACTTCCTGGCTAAGCACGACATAAATCTTTCTAAGGTTGTTATTTGTTCGTTCAACTTTTTTAACACGTGTAAAGTTTTAAGCGCCTTCAATGATCGCTTCTATTTTCTCTGGGTTTACTTTAATTCCCCTCTGAGATATCATGAAACCCAAAAATTTTCCAGCCTTAACTCCAAAGATGCACTTGTCTAAGTTAAGTTTTACTTTGTATTGGTCGAATGTTCTAAAGACTTATTTTAGGTTTTCAGGATGATCCTTCGGGCTTCGGCTTTTAACAATCAAATTGTCCACATATACCTCTATAGTTTGCCCTATGTGTTTCTTGAAGATAAAGTTCATGAATCTCTAGTATGTAGCTTCTGCATTTTTTAGACCAAAGGGCATAACATTGTAACAATAAAGCCCTTGGTGAGTTATGAAAGATGTTTTTCCTTGATCTTCCTTTTTCATGGGAATCTGATAATATCTTTGGATAGTATCGACAAAGCTATACATCCCATGACAAGCAGCTAAATCAACCAACTGATCTATAGTTGGAAGAGGATAACTATCTTTTGGACATGCTTTGTTTAAGTCCGTATAATTTACGCACATCCGATATTTCTTGTTCGGTTTACGAACGAGGACTACATTGGCTAACCATTCAAGATGTGAGACTTCTCTTATAAATCTTACCTCTAGTAACTTGGTGGTTTTCACTACTATAATCTTTTACCTCTCCAAAGCAAAGTTTCACTTTTTTTGTACTACTAGTTTGATAGAGGGATCAATATTCAAGCTCTAAGCAACTATATTGGGATCGATTCCAACTATCTCTAATGCCTTTGTTACAAAAGTACTTGCGTGATTTTGAAGCACTTGTTTGATTTCCTTTTTGACTTGGTCCGACAACTGTCCGCCAATTTTAACCAGCTTACCATTAACGAGTTTCAACTCATTTAGCTCATCAACTGGTTTTAGGCCTTACTCCTTATTTTTTTACATCAATAAAATTTTCTATCGGGAAGTCTTCTGACTCATCTTTAGTTGCAAGCTGATAACACTGTTTTGTGGCTTCCTGATCTCCTTTGATCATAATGACTTATCCTAGGATGGGAATTTTAATCATTAAGTATTTGATACTTATTGCTGCTCCTGTCTCCCATAGGATCGGTATCCCAATGACTCTATTGTAAGCAAGCCGAGTATCTACTACATTGAACAAGGCTTTCAATGTAATATGCTCTACTGACTCTCAATTTCTAAATTCTATATCCAGCTCCATACTACCCATTGGTTGAACTATTCCCCAATAAAAGCTTATTATCAGATTGGAGATAGGCTTTAGATCTACCGACGAGCCTCTTATTACTCGAAAGGCTTCCCATGTTAAAACATTAACTGCACTTCCATCATCTATGAGTATCCTTTTGACCAAATAATTTTTTATGTATGCCCTGATTACCAATGCATCATTATGGGGTTATTTGACATAAAGTTCGTCTTCCTAACTGATTGTGATAGTTGGCATAGAGGAATTAGTTCCTACCATACATATATCTTTCCTAAGCCTTTTCTTTCTCCCTCTTGGTGTTGATTCACCACCAATTATCATATTGATAACCCCAGATACATCCTTACGATTTCCTTTCGTATCTTCTTAATTATCATTCCAAGTTTCAGAACTTCTTTGTCATTTTGGGGGATCCTCATTGAATTTTTTCAAGGATCCAGCTCTTACTAACCAATCTATTTCAATCTTAAGATCTTGGCATTCGTTTGTGTCGTGACCATAATCTCAATGATATCTACAATATTGATTCTTATCTCTTATCCTGTGAGAAAGTGGATTAAGCTTCCGCATAGTTGGTATATCAATTCCATTTTTTTAATCCATATAAGGATCTCTAACCTTAGTGCATTCAAGGGAGCATACCTCTTATCATTGCTTAGTCCAAAGCTTGAACTGTGTTCTTTTTTAGTATTTTTCCTCTTGTCCCTTTTCTTTACGGCCTTCTCTTCACTTTCCTTTTTCCGCATATCCCTCCTATCTTCATCGAGGTTAATTAACCTTGTGGTAATAACCATTGCTTCAAGGAAAGTTTAAGGTTTCTTCATCATTATTTTATCTCTGAGTTTTCCCATCTTAGTACCATACTTCAATACGTCTATTGCTACTTCATTACTCAATGTTCGATTTGTATTGCAATCTTATAAAATCTGTCAAGGTAATTTCTGAGTGTCTCATTATCACCTTCTTTATAAAGTCACAAATCATTTATGCTTTTTTTTGGCGGAATGTTCATGATAAACTGAGTTCTGAATTGCTCTACTAACTCCTCAAATGTAGGTATCGAGTTCTTTGGGAGTCTATAAAACCATATTTGAGCTGTATTCATGAGAGTAGTCGGGAATACTCGACACATTATGGCATCATTGATGTTTTGTAACATCATCTTTATTCGGAACATGGAGACATGAGCTATTGGATCACCAGTTCCATCATATTTATCTAGAGATGGAACCTTAAACTTTAATGGTATTTGTGTTGTCATTATGCTATTAATAAATGGAGTGCTTCCATCCAATATGTATTCCTCTATTTCATCTAGTCCTGTTCGGACTTTATGTATTGTTTCTTGCAATTGATGATTAAAGTTGGTCCTCTCTCTTAAAGGAGCATCGGACTCTACTTCTTGTTCCAAATTGGATTCATGTCCCTTGAGTGGTTGACTCCTATTTTCACGCGACTCGCCATGCTTATTGCTGCATAGTGTCCGTCCATCTTGCTGAGTATTACCTACGGCACCGGTTGGTGCTACGGATGTAAGAGGATAGGCAATACCTCTAATTTGAATTCCAGTCCCTATTTCCTGAGTGAGGTATGATAGTTGTTGTTGCACAAAGTGGAGTTGAGATTTGAGATTGTTTACTAATGCCTCTTTGTACAATGAAAGTAAATTTTATGGAATGAATAACTGACTTACTTCAACCATATTGGGTGGAGTTGAAAATTCAAAAAGATTTGGGAAGAGGATAGTTGGAAGAGATCTTGGTATATGCTGGAAAGGAGCATAATATGATGGAGATGTTCCAATCGACATTCCTAATCGTGAATTATCTGAGGGCAAATTCAATGGTGGAGTGAATGGTTTAGAACTTCCAACATAAGGCTGAGTGGAGTTCTCTCCTTGAGTAATTGGTGGAATTACGTATGTAGGTGCTGTTGATGTGGTAGATGATATTCCCTGTGAAAGCGAAGGCCCCAAAACGTTTGCCATATGTTGGAGTGTCGCTTTGAAAAATTAATGAAAGAGATAAAATTGGGAAAATAATATTTCCCAAGATTTTCCACAGATGGCGCTAATTGATGAATGTGCAATTTCCTCAAGACCTGCAATCACAAGAGAAAAACTAAGATGAGCCTGGGATCCTTGATCTACAAGTCCTCCGATGCTTAAATCAGAGAAAATCTATTCAAGTTAAGTTATTTAAGAGATGAAACATGTGCTTATATAGACATATGAGAGATATACCAAATCCAATTCGATTTAGTATTCTGTAAATCCTTTTCCTTTACCAATTAGGTCTCTTGTTTTCCTATAAAATACTGATTATTAATATGATCATAAGTCCTCTTCTGGGCCTGATCCTCATTGGGCTTGGGCCTTAAAGGCCTTCTTTTCCTAGGACTATCAATATAGAAGACTAATTGAAGAGTGTTGCCAATGGAAGAACGAATATGACCGGAAAAAACTCACACCATCAACTAGTGTGTTACAATCTTCACTCTAAATCTACTATTTCTACCATAAAAGACCCATAAAGAGCCAATTTGCAAATAAAAAAAAAAACATCACAATAGAAAATAAAAATAGACATATTAACTAATAACTAAAGAAAAACAAAAAAAGAAGATGAAGATGAGAATGACGGGCTGTTTGAGTTTCTATTAATCTTCACTCCATAAATATTGTTTGAGTTTCTATTTTTCATATTAATAAATATTCAATTTAAAGTTAAAGAAAAAAATAGATTAAGAATATACTTCTATTTTAATTATATATATATATATATATATATATATATATATATATATATATATATATATATATATATATAGACTCACACAAATGTATCTAGCATTTGTGTGTGCGTGTGTGTATATATATATATTATGAAAAGATTATTATTTTGAATTTATTAAACATTTTAATTTTTTTTGAAGAAACATTTTAAATGTTTAGTTATAAAACTAGAAATTAGTAAATATTAGCATTTTAATTTTAAATGAAAGATATTAAAATTCTGATATTCTTTTGCTTTTTTTTCTTCTTTTTTTAAATTTTACTATTACGAAATACTAAAATCTATTTTTATGCTAGGTTTAAAAGTTAAAAATTTCAAATTGTATACATATTATCTAATATTAAATTGCTTGTTTAATAATAATATTAATTACGTACAATACACGTGAGAAAAAAATTAATAAAAGCTAAATAATATTTTATATATATATATATATATATATATAATTTTTCTTCCCTTCTTGTTCTTTATCTTCCCCTGCCCTTAAATGAGCTTTCACCTCACCCCATCCAAATGAAAGTTTAAGGAAAGAAAGCTTATTTGCATTCTCAAAACATTGGACAGGCCCATTTGAATATTCTTTATGGGCTTCAACCCATTTTTCTCTTTCTAGCTCATCAGTGCGCCTGTTTTTAATAGGGATGGATGTTCAAGACTAATAAAATAGGAAACGTTTTTTAAGCTTAATGCCGTATCAAGCGCTGTCGAGTTAAATAATAAATTATTTAAAAATAGTCTAATTAAGATGGTTAAATTTTAATTTAATAATATTTTTGACATATTATTGAATATTCTGGTAGAATTCTTGGTGTTTTCTTGAGAAAATTTTAATGAAAAATTGAGATATAATTCCATATAAGTTGAGCTTCCAGTTTTGAATTTGAATTGCTGAGTTAATGGCCTCGATATTCTCAACAAATTTACGCGACCTTTCTCTTTATTTTTTTCAATTTTTTTTATAAATACATAAATTTAGGTTATAATTTTGAATATTAGTTTTTTTTATTTTGTAATATTTTTTATTAGATTCTTATATTTAGTTTTGATGTTGTTGTTTTTTTTTTTTTTTGGTTGCTAATTTGATATATATACAATGAGATACGAAATTGATGGATTCATACAGTCATACTATATGACAATGACTTCTGAGAAAAATGGATAGTTTTAGCTTTGATTTTAACTCTTTAATTATATCATATAAATGAAATATCCACGTTTAAGAATAATTTTCAGTAGTTAACTGTTAAGAAATTCACGGGCCCGGAGAGTGTTGGCCCACGAACACACATGTGGACTTATAAATGGGATTGGGCCCATGTAACACAAAACCAATTGGCTTCCACGGGCCCGGAGAGTGTTGGCCCACGAACACACATGTGGACTTATAAATGGGGTTGGGCCCATGTAACACAAAACCAATTGGCTTGTGTTAAGACCCAATCTACACCACTTATAAGCCACTTTAACTCTTTATATTTTTCCAATATGGAATATATTCTCCAACACTCCCCCTCAAGTGTAACTGGGCCTGGACCAGTTACACTTGCCAAACACAAATGAGCCGCACCCAATGACTCACAAGGTCACAAACGGGCCGCACCCAACCAAACACAAATGGGCCGCACCTAACGACTCACAAAGTCACAAACGGGCCGCACCCAACTCCAGGTCTTAAACACGAGCCCAAGATCACCGCTTTGATACCATGTTAAGAAATCCACGGGCCCGGAGAGTGTTGGCCCACGAACACACATGTGGACTTATAAATGGGGTTGGGCCCATGTAACACAAAACTAATTGGCTTGTGTTAAGACCCAATCTACACTACTTATAAGCCACTTTAACTCTTTATATTTTTCCAATGTGGAATATATTCTCCAACATTAACAACTCTAATTTATGTTAATTTATATTTCTTTTGTTATTATTTTAATTTGGCTGGTAAATTTTTTCAATTGAGAAAATAAGTTATATATATTTACTATATATTTTTATAATTTTTATATATGATTCTTTATGTAGTGAATGAAAATTTCATTACTTATTTAGACATAAAAAAAATATAGTTAAATTGATAAGCTCATATGCATATTCAACAAAGAAGGGTGGGGTTGTAAGGATTCCTATTTCAAGCAGACTAAATTGAACAGGCATATATTTTATTAGTATATGTTGGTAGGAAAGTAAAGTGAATGTCTTTATGTCCAAATCATTAGAGGAAGAAGATAAACTTTGTGGAATTTCATGCTAAAGAATTAGAACAGTGCTAGATGCATTTTAATAATCATCCTGAGAATATCATTTGGATTATGGACTGACATATTTTTAAGATTAAAGAGGTCCATCCAATTTTGAGAATATTGATTTTCTTCAAATTATTGTACCCAAAAATAATATATTAATATATATAGCATCTTTATAGCTTTATAAAATTTATGTGATGATAAATTTTTGGGTTTCATTCCCTCTCTTTCTTTTTTTTTTTTAAAAAAAAAAACAAATTTGGTAAATTTTCATTCAACTAAGTGGAGAGTTACAAATTCCATAACAAATATATTTACTAAAAATAACTCTAAACCAATAGAGAATATTTCTCTTACAAATATTTAAAAATAAAAATAAGGAAATAATTAAAATATTTTTTAGAGGACATAAGAAAAAAAAATTTAATTTGAAAACATCATATATGCGACGAAAAGGTTGATTGGAGCAGAATTTGACTATATTCTTTAAGCATATACTATTTTTTGTTATTACTATCATGATCTACCAATTCATAGCTCTAATGAATAGATCAGATGACTTTTGATAATCAACAAAAAATCCAAAATATCAATAAAAAAAACCATATAAATGGAGTGAAGCCCATATAAATTTGAGGTAAAACTCAAATATAATTTATTTATAATATTAAAAAGTATATATATATTTGAGTGATTTTTTGGCCAAAAAACCACCCAAAACCATTAAAACCAATTAAAGAAGAAGAAGAAGAAGACCATGGAAGACAAGATAGAAGAAGAAAATGTAAGTGAGAAAAGAGAAAAGAATGATAACTCTCTTGTTATTTTTTTGTTCATATTTTTGCTGGAACTAATTTACTTCTTGCTTTCTTGATGTATGATATCATAGGCAAGCAAACATTTTTATGGTTTGATTTATTCCTTTTCTTTGAACTTAAAAATTTTTCATTAAAATAAACATGAATTACAAATTGGAGGCCCATAATACAAATTCAAGCAGATAAGCTCATGATACAAAAATCAATAGACTAGACTAATATACATGTTTCTAATCTTAGAAGAAGAAGAAATCTTAATTTGTTGAAATTTATAGAACCATAAGTACCTTAAACAACCTATTACGGCATATTCAAGTTGGAAATGAAATCATACCCAAACTTGCTTGTATTTTTCTTTCTATGGACTAACCATGTCTATTGAGTCCAATTAATGAGTGACCAATAGGTTATATATCACTCACATATAAAATAAAGACATTAGATAATAGACACCAATCCTCGTGCGATGATGACAAGGGCGATACAACATAAGAATCGAGGCGGCCGATCATCACTCTAAGGAGGGAGTTCATAATCCAAAAAAAAATTGCGGCAATATTTAAAGCGGCAATATTTAAAGTACTAGCTACACAAAATTCACATACAATACAAGAAAAATTACAAAAATAAATATAGATCTACCACTAATATAAATAGATCTAGAAGATAAATCTAAATAAAAGAAACTAGGGAGGGGGGTGATTGCTAGTTTGAATACCATATAAGGTAAAAAACGGGAAGGAACTGAGAACCGAAAGAAAACAGAGAAAATGTTATTTTTTCTATGTAAATAGCTAGAAGGCTTTGATTTCCTTCTTATACTAAAAAACTAATTACATGAAAATATATTAAAAGGGTTAACTTGAGTTATTCAAATAAGTTTACTTCTTATTTTATTGACTACAAATTTGAATTTTGCCATTAAATTATTAAAATACATTAAACAATATTTTTTTGATTCATATAAATTTAGAGTTATTATTTAGGCAAGTGATTTTAAGTTTCTTCTTGATATAATTTTTTTAACATTTAAATTTATTTCTAACTAATTCTTTATTAAAAATTAAAATAAATAGTAAACAAATTTGGTTCATTCACATGATATATGAATAAATATTTATAAAGTTTAGAACACATAAATGGCTTAATATGTTCCATTAGTTTTTTGAGGTTTTAAATGGATCAATTCCAAGTTGTATTCAAATTTTTGTACAAGATCTCTTGCATATTTCTTAGTTTTTTAATTCAATATTTTTCATAAAAAAAAAACACATAATAATAATAAAAGAAGATAATAAAAATAAAATTCTAATTAAATTTGAATGGGATAATGACTTTGTCAATCCTAAAAGTTATAGCGATTTTTAAATTAAGTCCTATAAAATTTAAGTTTTTCAACTGAGTTCATTAACTTTTTAAAATTTGCAGCGTTAGTCTTAGACCGTCAAAATTGACAGAAATGTGGTGACATGTCAGTTAATTTGAAAATCTCTTCAAAAATAGGCTGATGACATGTTAGTAACTTTAAACACATCAAATGCCACATTATAATTCAATGCCACATCAAATGCCACCTTCAAAATACATTAGGAGAAAAAGATGTTGTTTGCAGCTGAGAGAGAAAAATTTCTACCTCCCCTCTACAAATTGTAGCTTTTGCTAAAAAGAAAGAAAGAATAACTACTCAAAGAACAAAGAAGAGTGAAAGAAGGAAGAAAGACATTTAAAATTTTCAAAAGAAGAGTTGAAGTCTGCAAATTTATTAGCAGAATAAAAAATCAATCAAATTCCATAATTATAAAAAAATTAATAAAAGATATAGAGTACTAAGAATAACAAAAGCAAGACCTGGAATCAGAGTGAGGATTTCATCTCTCATAAGCAGGGGTACCATCTTACATAATCTTCAAATATCTTATAGAATTCTTATAAATTTCTTCCTACTCCATTTATCTAATACAAAACTCTGCAATAATATTAACCATGAATATATCAATGATAAACATAAACATTGAATTATCAGAATGGAGTCATATAAACAAAAAGAAGAAAAAATTAAAATTTCCTAAATCAAGTATTTATTCACGTTCTTTAAAGGTTCTTTGAAGAAAATTACCAAAGAAATAAGAGCAAGTGATAGTCCGATTTTGATTGCGAAGAAGACTTTTCTTATATCCGAACAACCCATATTATACAACTCAATAATAACATCTCATATACCATTTGAAAAGTTGTTGATCTTATTACAAATTGAATAAAAGCACTTGCATTTGATTACTTCTTCTTTGCTGCCGCCATCTGAGCTGTTTGGACCAAAATCTAAATACCCTTTTCTTAAAAGTAACTTTTCCTTTCTCATCTCTGTAAACTATATCTCAAATATCCAATTTTTACAGTCATGAATCTCTTTGAATAGATATGAACCTCAAAGAAACAAAAAGGAAGTGAAACAATAACAATCTCTGGGAATTCAGAGAGTAAAAGCAATACACACTGAAATTTTTTTAGTAAAGAACAATAAGTTTTCTAATGATGTAAACTACCACCCCTGTAAGATAAATCTAAAGTCATTGTTGTAATAATATATGGAAAAATTTCTGAGGTTCCACCACCTAAAATCTATTTATGGATCCTTTCCTTATAAATCCATTTCCTTCCATTTCTCATATATCAAACCACGAAGTTCTTTTTCAGGAATGGCAACATTCCACAAAGTCAGATTTTTTTTCTTCCCCCTCCTCTGAGTAGTTCTTCTTTCTTTCTTTTTGGTAAAAGCTACAATTTGTGGAGGGAGGTGGGAATTTTTCCCTCTTAGCTGCAAACAATATTTTTCCCCCTAAAGTGTTTTGAAGGTGGCATATAATGTGGCATTGAATTATAAGGTAGTATATAATGTGTTTAAAGTTACAAACAAGTCATCAGCATATTTTGAAGAGATTTCCAAAATAACCGATACATCATGACATTCTGTCAATTTTGACGGTCTAGGACTAAAGCTGCAAATTTTAAAAAGTTAATGAATTCAATTGAAAAACTTAAATTTTATAGGACTTAATTTAAAATTCGATATAAATTTTAGGACTGACAGAGTCATTATCCCAATTTGAATAAACAAAAAAGACTTTAAATTCAAGTTGTTAATTAGTGTTAATATTAATTCTTATAAAATTAAACAATTGAAATTTTTCCATCTAAATGACTTTCAATGCAATACAAATTTTTTTTTAACTAACTAATAATTGTCATTAATTAAAAAGAGACATTATACAAATGAAACTAATAAAAACAAGTCAAACATACATAGCCAAATTAGACTTGAAAAGTTAAAACCAAAATTTTTTTTGTAAAAAAGCTACAAATTAACTATTTTTTTTTTTTTTTTTTTTTTAAATATGGATGTCAGTATTTTAACTAGACTTCTTGACAAGCCTTGGAATGGAGAGAGTAAGCATAATTACTAAATAATATGTTGAAGTAAGGCTCCTACTTCTGCAAAATGATAGGTAATCTTACACATTTTAAATAAAAAGGAGAAAATAACTAAAGAACTTGATCTCTTAGTAAACTAGATCAAACTTCTCCCATAAGATTTGTTGATGATAAAACTTTAAAATTTGTTAAAATAAACTATTCTTGAGATTTGTTTATTCACGAGTAGATTGGGCTAAAAATCAAATTTAGATTATTATTCTTTCAGATATAAGTATAATGCTTAATAATTGCAAAAAGGAAAAAATAAAGTTTTAGAAAAATATCATAAAAGGCAATATACAAAAAGATATATTAAAAAAAATAGCCAAGAAAAAACATGAAAAATCATGGAAGGAAACAAAAAATAATAACATTAAGTAAATCAGAAAAAGAAAAAATGTGGATATTCCTGGTCAAAAGATCAACAATGCCCGTAAAAAAATTTAGAAAAGAAAACTTAAATGAGAGATAAGAGAAAAGAAATGTTAAAGAGATATGAGAAAAGTCAGTTTTGCATCCAACTCCAATCCAATACAATTTTATAACAAAATATTTTATGTTATCTTATAAAATAAGTCTACAAGGAAAAAATTCTTGAAAAATTCACGATAAAAAAGTACAAAGAATGAGAAAAAATTCATAACTTAAAATCCAACAAGGGTTGAGAGCTAAATTATATGTAATAAGTTAATAGTTAATAATGAATTTTGATAAAATCTATGATCTCCTTTTTTTGAACTAATATTTCATTACATTAAAATAAACTATGTATAAAAAATCACAAGTCTAACAAAGTTGAGTTGGCCTGAATCCATATTAAAATACTAAAAATAAACTAAATAAGACTTAAAAAAGTTCTAAGTGTATTAAAATAATAATTTCATTGGCAAAAAATTGAACTTCATATTAAATATAATTGAGTAGCCCTTATATCATCTTTATCTTATTTTGACCGAACTTAAGTATTAGAGAAAGTTTCTAATTATGAAGCAATGATAGATTAAAAACACATGTATTTATAAAATTTCATAACAAGTAAGACAAGTGGGATGTTAATTTCTAAAGTTAGAGGCAACAACATCTTCTTTATGAATGCCACCTAAACCCATCAAAATCTTTCATCTTCATATACAAGAGTTTATTTTTGTAAGATATGAAGAAAAAGAAAGAATAAAAACTTCTAAAAAAAAACTCATTATAGAAAATAGAAAGTAACTAAACTAAAAGGAGGGTGAGCACGGTCCGGTTCGGTTCGGAGAATACAATTGTCCAAAATTGCTCCATACTATCGGAGATTTAAAAATTAAAGTTTCAGAATTGTCCCAAATTTTCTGTTCGAGACAGTTCGGAGATTAAAAATTTTAGTTCAATTCGGTTCGGAGATCCTTTCTTCTCCGAATTAAAAATCTCGGTTCAATTCAGTTCGGATATCAGTTTTTCTCCGAATTTAAAAAAAATAAATAAAGATATAATTTCAATCAAATTATTAAATTACAAACCATTTCATAATTTTATTATAAAATTAAATAATTTTTAATAGTTTTATTTATCATTATTTTTTATTATAAATATTTTATTAACATATATACAATATACTCTAATATACCATACAATTATTAAATATTTAAATATCTCCGGACTCGTCCCAATAAAATTTTTTTGAGACAGTTCGGTTTGGAGAAAGTCAAACGGCCAACATAAATTTTTGATTCTGGAGATTTTCAATTCGATTTTTTGGAACGGTTCAAGTTCTCCAAAACCAGTGCTCAGTCCTACTTAAATCATCATTTAAGTACATTTTTACTAATTTACAAATGTAAATAAAAAAAAATAGATAATATGTGCATCTTAAAAATCACTTCTCTTCTCTTTTTTTTTTCCTTGCAAATCAATTCCATTAATAACATTCAAATTAATTTAAGATTTTTTATAATGGTTTTATTGTTTATATCTTTTATTATAATAAAAATATTATCGCCATTATTAATTTATAATTGTTTTATTATTTTTATCTTTTATTATAATAAGAATACTATCGCCATTTATTTTTATTTTTTCAATTTTCATGTCAATTATTATAATATGAATGCTAATAAATTGATAATATTAGTATTCATTAGATACAACTTTCATGTTTTGAAATTTCAGATATATAAAAATTTTATCAAATAATTAACATATTGAGGTTAATTATTAGCAAATTTTTTTTTTCCTTATTTTGCTCTTTATTGATTGGATTACATGTACTTTATGTCAAATTTATGTGTGTATATATATTATGCATTTTACTCTTTATAAATTTTTTTCTATTTATAAATTGTTTTTAAAGTTAATTTTATTGCTTATAAAAAATTCAACAATTTATTTATTTTATTTTTTTATTATTTCATATAAATTATATTAATTTTTTTAAAACCATTATATATTAATAGTTTATCCATTACCTTTTATTTATTAAATAAAATCATTATATAGATTATATTTATAACTATTATTTTCTTAATAGTTACAATTATGACTAATATTTTTTTAAGCAAAATGTTAAATGTTGCATCATGCAACATCAACAGTTCATGACAAGCCTACTGAAATTATTTTCTTTACCTTCTATTAAATGATCTATTAAAAAGTGTTGAGGATACGACAGCTATCATTTTTTTTTAATATCTTTTCAATTGTTATCATTTTTCTCTTTTGGCTAAAGTTCAAATTGAATCTCAGCGTTTTGCCCAAATTTCACACCGGCTCTTATCATTTTTTCTCTCTCTATTGGAACATAAATTGAGAGCAAATCAATGGCAAAAAAAGTGGGACATGCAATTGAATGGTTATATAGAAATGGAATTGGCTATAAAATTGCCTCCAAAATGCTAACCTAGAGACATGGGACCAAAATCACAATAAATATTTCATTTGAAATCAAATTTTATCATCACATCACATGCTGAAAAAAAACATGATGCACCAAGATTCATGGAAATTTTGAGCATGAAAAGTTAAAATAATCACTATGTTTGGAAAATTTTGTTATAAAAACAATAACACAGCACCACTAGAGAATTAAGTAATAACTATAACTGGTCCATGATAAATCTTTGGCATTGATGTTGCCATGCATAACGCGTAGTCCAGTCTCAATCTAAACGATGTGCTTTTAAAGAAAATCATAATCTGTCAACAATTACCTGATTTGTAAAAGGCTGAACTATTCTTATGTCAAAAATCAAAAAAATGGGCTGCTACTGGTCAATGCCGTTTTAAAATTGAAGTTGTGAAGTGTTGCATAAGTTAATACATGATGTGATACATTTCCAAAAATTTCATACCTGTTTTCCCTACTAATACTAACAACTAACAGTCATAGCTCCATTTCTTAATAATAACAACCCCAGTCTCTATGGGACAAGCTAACAATGCAACACTGCCAAAAAAAATCCATGCCAATTTGTAAAGTCAAGATTTCCATAGCATTGCTGTATAAAGATAGCCAACCAAACTAAACTCTAGCCTAAGATCTCACGTCCACGGCAATGGAGACATCTTCTTACTACAGTTTCTTCATCTTCATCTTCATCTTTCTCTTTCTAATTCATCAACCATCAAACTGCCAACAAGACTATATTAACAATACTCAGCTGAACTGCGAAGAAAACCCTTCCATATCGAAAGGGTATCTTTGCAACGGCAATGGTGAAATGCCATGCCAGTCCTATTTAACCTTTAACGCTCGCCCACCTTATGACACCCCCATCTCTATTGCTGACCTTTTGGGTTCAGAAGCCTCATCTATAGCTATGATCAACAACATACCAATCAAAGACATAATTCCATCAGAGAAATTGATCATAGTTCCTATTTCTTGTTCATGTACTGGTAGTATATCCCAGCATAATGCTCCTTACACCGTCAATCCAGGTGAGTCATATTTTACAATAGCAAACGACACTTACCAAGGCTTGACTACTTGCCAGGCCTTGATGGGACAAAACTACTATAACGCTGACATTCTTCGGGTTGGAATGGAGCTGGTGGTTCCTATACGATGTGCTTGTCCGAGTCAAAATCAAACAGGAAATGGGGTGATATCCTTGTTGATGTATAT